>JAJJXC010000017.1:600000-900374 GCA_022432385.1 Xylariaceae sp. FL1272
GAAGTGTCCGTCGGCTGTTCATCTTCGAGCGCCCTGATCGCCTCAGCGAGAAACCCTGCGGTGGCGGTTGTGCCACTGACGAAATCAGTTTCTGAGGCTGGAAGTCGTGTACGAATCTGCAGAACCACATCTTAGCCATTAGAAGGTATCAACACAACTTTCTCATTCGGCTGGACGATGCCAGGAGGTCTTTATCTAAGAAATGATGGTGGTTACCTGCCGCTCATCGAATATGGGGCACAAGCCGTCTATCGTATTTGTAAATCGGTCAATCGTGTAGGCGAGCCAGAATGCTGAGTAAAGATTCAGTTAGTACCATTAACCGATTGTCTTGCTGTATCTGGTCTGGGGAAACGGACACGAGAACACAAAGAAGTGCAAGGCTAGACGCCATGAAAATTGGGATTGAAGATGATAAGCAGACCCAGAGCGTCGCATAAACTCACTTCGTCGCCTAGATTCGAGATCGACCCAGTCCTTTTGATCCTCGTAGAAAGTAGGCAACTTGACCACAGTCGTGCTGTCCTCGTCGATATTGTACAGTCTCATCATCTGAGCCAGGCGTAAAGCTCGGCCTGCAGATACCATGCCGCATTGGTAGTTCCCAGGGTTGGTCATCCATTCGTAAATGGCCAAAAGGATCCACGCCTGGATTTGTTCGATGGAAAAGGGGTAGCATGAAGAACGATCATTCTGGGTTTCCATATCAAGAATGTCTAGCGTCTGCCGGGCTTGGGTGTACAGATCATCTCGGATCGCTTGGAACTGGCTTGAGAACGCCGCAGATAGGGTTCGCATGGCGTATTGAAGACTGACCCGCTGTTTGCTTTTGTTCGCGTCTTGGGACCATGAGATGTAGCGAAACTTGTGAATTATAGGTGCAAACTGATACACTCGGTCAAAGAACAGCTGATCACTTTGGATGGCCATCAGTAAGCCATGTTGCCTCGAATGCATTGCAATAATAACTCACAGATCAGTGCATATTATTCGGGACAGGTGCATCCCGTCCGAGGATGAAGAGCTCGACTCATGGCTTAGTGGCCGGAGGTCTGATACTGGCAATGCTGAATCTTGCCTCTGCACCGTAGCCTGCTCTGAAGTTACAGGTGACAGGATAGAGAGTGTGTCGAGCAATTGGGGCGCCCAATACTGAGGATCGCTAATGTTCGCCGTTTCAAACATATACGTTGGCATCTGATAATGTGCTTGAGCTGATTTCGGAGCCCCTTTTTCATTATAATCTGATTTCAAAGGTTGAGACGACGCTTCGCTGAATTGCTTCATAGCCGTCTCATTCGCGCCATTTTGTTCATTGAGACGCTTTTGCAAGTCCTCTATTATCAACCTCGGGAGGTTAGCAGATAAAGGTGCCACATCCGCGACAACAACTTAAGCTGTATTAAAGGGTGCTTACCGACTTGCCACTGTAACGCTCGCACATAACCTTTCTTTGGTCCCCGAGGCGGGGGACTGCTTGGGAAGACACACTGAACCCCTGAATTGGCACACAGCTCGCATTGCGGGGCTCGCCTGTCACAACGGACTCTTTTCCGTCTGCACTCTTCACACTTGGTCAAGTCGTACTTAGCTGAGATAACGTGTCGTGATAGTAGCAGCGTGACTTACCGCGGGCCCTGGCAGCTGCCGCGGAGGCCGCTGAGGCGTGCCGAAGCTGTTTGGGTTCGGGTCTGCCGATAACGCCGTGTGGCTAACGGAGAAACCGCTCTCAAGACCAAACGACATAGTGCGGTTGACGGCGCAAAATTGCACCGGGAATTCAAGTCCGCACTACGAGTAAGCCGATTTTGTCACGGGATTCGGAGTGCTATTTAGGCGAATATGGTGTAGATTGTTGAAAGGTTGGATTAATGAATGAGAGCCAATGGTCAAAGGGTTAACACGACTCGGCTGCCTTGAATGTCTATCATAACATAATCAAGGAGCATTACCGAAGCGATCCTACTAGAAACCAAGCCAGCCAAGACATCTTTCAGTCGCTGGTGGCGGCGAATCTGACTACAATAGCAACATCACCTGTATGACGTCACTAAGTTACGAGAGCTTCAGTGTTCTAGAAGCCTTGTGGGTGCGAACATCGAAATATAGTCGGTAACAGGTATGTAGAACCCGGATATTACAGAGCAAATCGAGTGAGGACTTAACGGCTCGACCAGCTTTGAATTCCAGCCCATCCAGCGCGTGCGCGTATACACAATAGGCCGGGATAAATTGGTATATTATCTCTGATATCTCATTTCTTTCTAGTCGGTATATTCACTGCGCCCTATTGCTATTATTCTAGTCATGTTTGTTCTCGGATACATGGGGAGTCTTGAAGCCGCTCTAAGGAGCACTCGTGGTCTTACCTATTGTTACCTGCAAATCGATTACCCCAGATTTGACTTTCCCTCTATCAGATGGTAGAAGGCAGGCTCGGTACATTGTGGAAGATATCGCCGCTCAAGCTATCAACGGGTCGTGGCGGAGCTGCCAAGCAGCTTCCAGATCCGAAGTCAGGATACATCGGCGGCTGTGAGATCATCTCACAGTAGTCTCGGCTCCTTCCCTTGTCTTAATGCAATAAGCTTCTCACCCCCTGAAAAGCCCAGTCTTACTTGTGCGACTGTCAGGTGTGGATGCTTTCGCTTCCACAATCTCATTGACTGGCCTATACTTAGACATGGTAGATGCCTAGGCCGCTGACATCTGCCTTTTCGCGGGTAGAGTCTCACCGACTTATGGCCTTATCTTCAAGCAGGACTTGCTTTACTGACCGTCCTCTAGGACCTCTAAGGCATGGAAAACACCACACCGTGCCCCCGCCTCACATGCAACGGTGAAAAGAAACTCCATGTTGAGCAGATATTGATTAACCAACTGGTTGTGTAGCTGCGTAACGTAAGGTCTCCGCAGCTCAGCTTAGTTCATAGGCGTTGGCGCAGCACCCTTGAGTAGAGTGTCTGCACGGCGAAGACGTGATATGCAGCCAATTGCCGAACACTTGAACTCGAGTGCAAATGTCTATAAAAACCGCCACTGACAGTGGCACTCTGTAGACAGTAATCTTCAAGGCACCTGCTTACCCTTGCGTACTCATCTCCTTGTTCGCATCCCGTCCACTGATTTGACTCGCCACCACTAGGGCTCTGGATATGGCTACTTCAGGTCTTTGCACGGAATTTCCGGCCCCTGGCTTACGGGACCCAATGCGGTACATCACCGGGCACAATGCTGAAGGCGACTCGGTTTTTCTGCAGGTAAGTGACAGTTACGTTGCCGCTCAGCTCATCATTATGTCTGTATTGTTCGCTCACCAAGGGCAGACCGACCACGGTGACCACCGTGACATTATGCTCGGTGGCGCCGGCGCCCAGAACATCTTCTACAGCAGCGGTAGCAATCCGATCGACGTCAATGGGAATGCGGATCTCGAGTTCTGCAAGCAGAAGGTTGGTTCCTCATGCGGTCCTATCATATCATATTGGTAGGTATCTGCATAGTGGACACATCATAATAACCGGGATCTCCCTAGCCTTCTCTACACATCCCCAACGGGTGCGTCGCACGGATGATCGACTTCAGCCCCGGGGGCAAATCTGACCTGCACCGCGCCCTCTGCCTGGGCATAGGCACGGTGTGTGAGGGTGAAGTCGAGCTGACACTAGGAAGCGGGGAGAAGAGAGTCCTGCGTCCCGGGGATGTGTCTATTAACCGAGGCGCGATGCATATGTGGAGGAACGTTTCGGACCACAAGCCGGCGCGCATGCTTTTCATCATGCTCGATGTCGAGCCCATCTTCGTGAACGGCAAGAAAGTCGAGTTTGAGATGGGCAAGTTGATGGATGAGTATGCCGAGTACGCTGAAGGCGAAGGCCCGAATAGGAAGTGATAACGACGGTGGGATACACATCCGTTTCAAGGATTCACTACATTGCTTCTCTACAAGTAGGATTGAGGCTTAGGTGAATATCTCATGTACCCGAGGCAACTAGGTACCAACATGTAATGGGGGGGAACCCCATTCTGGGGACAGTGTGTCTAAACTTTAAAATGCTTCCGGGCATTAAAAGGCTTTAAAGCTTACTAAAGGGGGTATTGCGGTAGTTAACAAGTCTAGATATGACTATTTGATATTACTCTGGATTTGTACTTACACTGCTAATCGTGCTATTTGAGGAAAATATTCCTCGGTATCCCCTGTTTGTGCTAGCTCTTTGTAACATCATGTCGTTGTCCTTCAATTTTGGCCTTTTAAAATGGTCCCGGTGACAGCTTCACGACGCTAAACACACAGTCTTAAAGAATGTGAATCCATAGTTGGGGGCGGTACTGCTGACCCTATGGCTGAAACATGTGGCTTTTGCAGTGAATGTCAGTGAATGTCAGCAAATATTGCGGTCGAGAAGTGCGTCTTCCTGTGCAGGCTCGCGGCACGGCGCGCATGCAGGCCTAACTTGCAGACCCTGCCTCTCACACTGAGGCCCGTTAAGGCCTGCATGAGCGTGGGGGGGTCCACGGGCCCGTCACCGCGATGCGACACATACGGCGTGTCATGTATAGTCTTTAAGGACCTAGTACGCCCAGCAGACTGGAGCCGCCACAGAGACCTACATGAACGATGGCCCGACCTAGAAGGACTTTTGACCAATTACAAAGTTTCCCTCCTCGCGCCATAGGCCCCGATCCTGTGCAGGCATCCATGTAATGCAGTCATCTAGCCGCTGCAACCTAGCCTAAGCTGGTTCCGGCACTCACCTTCCTCTCACCTGCAGATGGGGATTACATGCATCGAAACTCGGCGAGGACTTCGCCCGTCTTGGTTTTGAACTCGCAAGCCATGTGCAGAATTTGTAGCAGCATTGCGAGATAATGCAGTCACGACTCGTGCTACTCGAGCACCGAGGGGCAAACGAATGAGACGCCTTCGTCCGGCGGCTCAGCCGGTTGATCATGTCGCTCTCAATACAGAGTAATTCAACAAGACGGTGACTAGGGATTTTTCCGTACGCAAGCAGGGTCGCTTTCTAGAGCAATCCCACGTCCTTCAACCCATTGCGTTTTACTGACGCGCCGGTGTATCGTTGCCCCTCGACAGAAAGGCCATGGACAGGAAGGAGAGGTTCGCTCTTGTTACCGGGTAAGATGCCTAGTTGTCAGAGCATCACTGTCACAGTGTCTCACGCATTCACAGATGTGGCCAAGGCGGCATAGGGGAAGCTCTCGCGACCGAATATCATCGTCAGGGTCTCCATGCTATCGCGACTGTCTTGCCAAATGAAGCAAGCGACCATCTCGCCGACACTGGCATCACCATCTTCCCACTCGATGTCACTGACGAGGAGTCTGTAAAGACTCTCGAGGCGTCTGTACGTCATCTCACAGCAGGTTACCTCGATGTTCTGGTCAATTGCGCGTAGGTGAAAGTGGCGGGAATGCACAGATTGTCCAAAATGTGCTGACCCTGGCTCAGAGGCATTGCTTATACGATGACGGCTATCGACACCGACGTCGCCGCCGCTCAGCGCATGTTTGATGTCAATCTTTTCGGGCCTATGCGCATGGTCCGGACATTCCATGGAATGATCATCCGGGCCCAAGGATCTATTGTGAACATTGGCTCAATTGGGGGCATCATTCCGTTCCTATATGGGTGTGAGTTAGCCTGATCTATCCAACCTCTGCCCCAATCGCGGGGGAATCCAGCTCATTGCGGATTTGGAAATAGCTTCATACAACGCTAGTAAAGCAGCCTTATCTCATTGGGGGAACACATTGCGTGTTGAGATGGCGCCTTTCAGGTGAGTTGACATTCGACTAGCAGCACACGGGTAGACGACTGATGAGAGCGGCGAAAGTGTGAGAGTGATGACGGTTAGTCCAAGTTGGCCCTCTAGCTGTCTCAAAACCAACTTGTCTTTCTCAGGTCATTTCTGGAGAAGTGAATACGAACATACTCAAAAGCGATGCTCATAGAGCCCTACCGGAAGGCGAGTGACAAGAACACACTTGCTCGTGAACACTCTTAGTCTGATCCGCTGATTCTTAGGCTCGTTCTACTCTCCGCTTGCCGATAACTTCAAACAGCATGTGATGCGCACCCCGCGTATGTCGCAGAATCTGTTTTTTTTTTCTTGTCAATATGCCATAGCACCGCTGCTAACGATGATTGAAGCCGGCGCAACCGACCGTTTCGCATATGCGTCAAACGTTGTCAAACAAAGTCTGAAATCATCTCCGCCCGCATGGTTCTGGTACGGAAGCTTCACTACCTTGACTCGGGTTCTAGACAGTTTTGGATGGCGAACTGTGTGGGTAAGCACTGACACTGGATTGTTCGCCACTGGACTAGCAACTAATCACGATATAGGACGGCATCATGTGGAGGATGTTCGGCTTGGAAAGACTGAGAAGGGCTCACACCGCCTCTCTAGGCAAGAAGAACGTGTAACTTAGAGTTGCGCACCGATTTGAATTGACAAGCTTCAATGAGATGAAATTCAACCTCCAGCATTCTATAATAATCGAGTATGTGTGAAAGACTAGAGGACGACACTTTGCACGTAGACAGAAGATTCTGGTACCTTTTCAAGCATTAGGGCCAACAGGCACGTGGCTACTACATTCTTTCATTTGGGCTTCAGAGCGCGCCAAAGTCCCTCGACCATGGCTCGCATATTTTGATCACTTCGCCAATGTCCCAAAACCACGAGAGAAGAGTAGACATCTCCGAAATAACGTTTTGATTACTTTGAGCGTATTTCGTTATTCAATTGGCAATAACAAGACTTTCGACACAGAAACTAGGCAAAGTGACAAACACTTCGAAGCTATCTTAGAGCTGTCAACGTAGTACCTCCGTCTACCGTAAGGCTACAACCGGTGATATAGCTGGACCTTGGGCTACACAAGAAAACAACCGCATCGGCAACCTCATCCGGCACAGCGATACGGCCCATCGGCACGGCTCCTCTGATGAACTCCTCAAGGCCCTGCACGCCCTCTATCGCTCTCTCCACCATTGGCGTGTTCGTCCATGACGGACAGACGCAATTGACCCTGATGTCATGCGCAGCGTTATCGAGCGCTACCGATAATTCAGCGTAAGCAACCCGGGTAAAGTCCAAAGTTCGAGAGAGAACCAAAACAAAAAACGTGGCTTACCACTATTCTTCGTCAGTCCTAGAGCCGCGTGCTTGGAAGCCGTATAAGGAAGGACGCCGGCTGAGGCCACCAGGGAAGATGACGACCCGATATTCACGATGGAGCCGCGCGTTCTCCCGCGACCCGGGTTCGACGCTGATACTTGGAGCGGCTCCTGCAATCTCATCACGATGGATGCCTCTTTGGTTACGAGGAACATGCCGGTGCTGTTGACGTCGAGGAAACGCCGGAATGCGGGCGCCGACAATGTCGTAATGTCGACGGTGTCTTGGACGCCGATCTAAGTTTATTGCGAGAGAAATCAGGAAATGCATAAGTGACAAGAGTGCGCGTATCTGTGTGCTTGTGTGTGTGTGTGTGTGTGTGTGTGTGTGTGTGTGTGTGTGTGTGTGTGTGTGTGTTAGCGTGTGCCTAATGGACTTACACCGGCAGAATTGACGCAATAGTCGACACGGCCCAAGATGCTAACAGCAGCGCTGAAGAGACTGCGCACGGAGTCTTCATCGGTAACGTCGACCTGAATAGCTTCTCCTTTGAATTCTGGGTGCGCGGCTACGGCGCGACATTGGGCGAGAGCGGTCCTCGCACCGTCGAGGTCGAGATCAGCGACGACAACACCATGTGCCCCTTCTTTCGCAAGGGAAATAGCACACGCCCGACCGATACCCCCTCCTACGACATGATGGTTAGCTGGGACTGTAAGCAGCGGTGAATCAGTTATGCGGCCTACATACCCCCACCAACGACTACAGCAGCACCGGCGATATCCATGGGGTTTGGAATAATCCTGGGTATTTCTTTACCAAACCTTCTGGCTACCCGTAGCCCAGTAGACGGGACAGCTGATTGTTTCTTCTACGGCACTTCAATCTAGTATTATGTTATCTGCAAGGAGCAGTTTGCACATTTGAAACATTGAGGTATTCCCATCGTTAGACTCAACGATAGGGACCTATGGAGTTCACGAATTGCTTAAAGTCCTACAGATTCTACATTGCGGCAAAAGCCACAAGCATGATTAGAGTTTTCCCGGAGGAGTATCCGTCGGCTTCCGCATCATAATGGAAGCTCTTACGAGGGCCCGGAACGGAGTAAGTCCGAGTGCTCTTGACATACCCCTGGGAATGTCCGTTGCAACTACCAAGCAATGCCGCGTCCATGCATGCGATACGGCTAACGACACCCCTTAATCGACTGTTGCAAACAGTGTAATAGCCGTGATAGTTGCACGAGTGCATTGGCGGTCAGATCGTAGATCCCGGGAAATAATGCTTGTTCCTCTCCCTTGCCCCATGGGACAGACATTACCCCCCACAGGTTCCCACCACCCCTGGGAATACTGTATCGCCACGGGAAAGTCCGGGGTTATGAAGTGGCATGAATATGGGCGACTTATCATAGATGGCTCTTCGCAATGCCAAAGGGGTAGAGATAGGCACCGATATGGCCCTGTCGCTTCATTAGCTTCATGTATTGTAAGATGGATTCTGGAAGTGGCTGAAACGAGTCGACCGCAAAGGCGGTGTCGACGCGTGGGTGAATATTAAGCTGCGCGGCGACGCGGTAAGAGCATCGACTAAGGTTCATATCACCTTTTTAGACTGCGCCGATAGGTCCTCATTGTTTTAAGGTATATAGGAGAATCCTCACAGTTGGCCAACGTCGAACTGTCAACGGCAAGCTCTGAGGCGAGACAAACACTGAGGCCTCTATACGGTGCTCATACTTCTCAGTTCTCTCAACATTGTGTCCTTGCCAGCATCGACACATCCACCGACACGTTCAACATGGGCTCTACTGTTCCCGAGACCTTGGTAACTGCCAACGGTCACTTCAGTACGATGAGGACAAACTGTGACGTCGACGACAGGACAGATAGCTCAGGTAGTATGAAGTCTCTGTGGGACGACATACCATGTATTGTGGGAATGGGTATGGTATTCATCTTATAACCTCACATCCCGTCTCGCTTCTACTCAATAAGACCTTCAAAATCAAGGTAGATAGTAGCAAGTAGTGTGCTGACATGCTCTAGCCTGTCGTCTTCCCGGAGACATATCCAGCCCCGACGATCTCTGGCGATTCTTGCTCGACGAGAAGTCAGCTCAAGGACCCGTACCCTCCGGCCGCTATAATATCGAGGGCTTCTATCACCCGGAAGGAGGCAATCGCAGCGGAAGCACCAGCGTGCCTGGAGGCTACTTCATCAATCAGGACATTCGCCTGTTCGACAATAGCTTTTTCGGAATCAATAATCTCGAGGCAACGTATATGGATCCGCAACAACGGAAGCTGCTCGAGATTGTCTACGAATGCCTCCAGAGCTCAGGCACCACAATGGAGGGAATCTCGGGCACCACGACGGGCGTGTTCGTGGGAAACTTCTCGGTTGACTATCAGCCTGGACAGACGCGAGATCCCGACTACCTCCATAGGTACACGGCTACCGGTTCCGGGGCGACGGTGATGTCCAATAGGATCAGTCATGTTTTCAATCTCCAGGGACCAAGGTAGAGTGATCTCTGTTACCCCTCGACACTTTACCATGCACAGATGTATGCTGACGCCCATATGCATTTCAGCTTCACAATCGATACGGCTTGCTCGTCATCGATCTATGCTCTCCACCAGGCATTGAACGCCATGAAGGCCGGCGACTGCGACAGTGTCATCGTCGCCAGCGCCAATCTCATCATGTCTCCTGAGCTACACATCGGCGCGGCAAAAAGCGGAGTTCTGTCGCCCACGGGCACCTGTCACACGTTTGACGCCTCTGCCGATGGCTATGGTCGCGCCGAGGGTGTAAATGCCATCTACGTAAAGCGCCTGTCGGCCGCCATCAGGGACGGCAACCCCATCAGAGCTGTTCTCCGGGGTAGCGCGGTAAATGCGTAAGCAGCCAGTTCTCTCAGATGATCTCATCACCCGCCCTGTCGGCAGCGTATCAAGACGAGAAGGGTCCACATGCTGGCGATTCAGCGAATGAGTTGCTAACTTCGACAACAATGTGTAGGAGCGGCCGAACGCCCGGAATCTCATTACCCAGCGGCCAGATGCAGGAGATCGTGATGCGCAAGGCGTACCAAGAAGCCGGCTTGAGCTTCCTCGATACCGACTACGTCGAGTGTCACGGCACTGGTACCCCAGTCGGCGACCCCATCGAGGTTGACGCGGTGGGAAGATGCTTCTCGCGCACTGACGGACCGGCTCTGTTAATCGGATCTGTAAGGCGACCACCTCCTTCCTGTTGGCTCTTCACCAATTCAATGATTATTCTGACTCGGGCTGTTGATTTTAGGTCAA
Source organism: Xylariaceae sp. FL1272 (assembly GCA_022432385.1). Lineage (NCBI taxonomy): Eukaryota > Fungi > Ascomycota > Sordariomycetes > Xylariales > Xylariaceae > Xylariaceae sp. FL1272. The sequence goes on from JAJJXC010000017.1 coordinate 610,468, forward strand.
GACGAACGTTGGGCACAGCGAAGGAGCAAGTGGTTTGACTTCCATCCTCAAAGTTGTGCAGGCTTTTGAAAACGGGCAGATCCCGCCTTCTCAGGGCGTCGTCACTCTGAACCCGAAATGTGCGTCCCGGCGGGTTGTTTGGCGCAGTGTGACTTGAGGTCGGATACTAACAATATATCAGTGGTCCTCACAGAACGAAATATGAAGATTGCAACGAAGCCAGAGCAATGGCCGCGGTCTTTGCGCCGCGCCAGTGTCAATTCATTCGGATATGGTATGTAGACCCGCAATCGCTACATAAGAACACGCTCTTACATTGATGCGGTAGGTGGCGCAAACGCACATGTCATTCTCGAATCCATCGAGAGTTATCTGCGTCAAAATCCCGGGCTTCATTCCCTGCCCAATGGGATTATTCAGAACGGGTCCAAGACAAACGGTTCTCATACGAACGGCAACGGCATCCATGGCATATATGCCAAAGGTACTCACCTGAATGGTGTTCACAAGAATGGATGCATTGAAGGCAGACAAGACGAACACCACATCGTACTGCCAGTCACGGCGGGGTCAAAACAATCGCTCGATAAGCTCGTCGATCAGCTCTCGAAGACGATAGACCAAACGGAGAGCCTCGGCGACCTGGAGAACCTAGCCCACACTCTAGCGAATGGACGTGACTGTTTCCGTCATCGCGACTTCTTACTGGTGAAATATGACAGTGACTCGCGCAAGTGTACGGTCCTGCCCCATACTCACTCCCCGGTCTCCAAGGGTACAACCAAGCCGCTCCCTTTCGCCTTCGTTTTCACCGGCCAAGGCGCACAGTACGCAGGAATGGGCAAAGAGCTGTTAGATAAGAATCCCAAATTTCGCGAGACGATTCGCGAGCTTGACACCGTACTCCAGAAACTCATCGAACCGTACAAACCATCCTGGACTCTCGAGCAAACACTCCGTGACGATGCGAAGACTAGTCGCATCAATGAAGTTTCTCGCAGTCAACCGATCTGCACGGCTGTCCAGATCGCGCTGGTCCATCTTTTGCGAGCCTGGGGAGTTCGCCCGGAGTCTGTCGTGGGCCACTCCTCGGGCGAAATTGCTGCCGCGTACGCGGCCGGTCTGCTCACGTCGACGCAGGCCATCCTTGTCGCCCACTTCCGCGGGTTCGCGGTTGGTGAGTTACGAGCCAAAGGTGTCATGATGGCAGCTGGGGTTGGCCCCGAAGCTGCGCAAACGCTCATAGAGGACCATGGACTCCAAGCAGAAGTCCGCGTTGCTTGTGTGAACTCTCCTGAGAGCGTCACTCTGAGTGGCTCTGCGTCAGCAGTAGAAGTACTGGAGTCCGAGTTGAAGGGCGAGTCAAAATTTGCCCGAAGACTAGATACCGGCGGACGCGCATATCACTCGCACATGGTAGAAGAGATCGGACAGGCATACGAGGACTATCTCAATCCCGTGATGTCTAGCGCGCCGAGTAAAAATAAAACAGTTCGGAATGCTGCTTCCGGGACAATCATGTACTCTTCTGTTGGATACATGCCCGATGATCTCTGCATTGTCGGTTCAGAGACTATGGGCCCTGCCTACTGGCGTCATAATCTCGAGCGACCAGTCCAATTCAGCGCCGCGCTGACAAAGTTAGTCTCGGACAAGAAGCATGTTTGTCTTATAGAGATAGGGCCTCACTCCGCATTGAAGGGGCCCATCGTCCAAATTCGCAAGGCCCTAGGCCTGACTGAGGCTGTGCTTCCTTATTTGCCTACTCTCGTAAGAAAAGAGGACGACGACCTTCGTCTCAAGGTGCTCGCGGGCGATCTATTCGCCAGTGGTCAAGTCGTAAACTGGAGCTTGATCAACCAGCTTGACAGCCTAGCATCCACAGGTAGACACCGGATACTGCACCAGCTGCCGCCCTACCCATGGGATTATTCAGGCGGGTTGCTATGGAGCGAACCGCGCGCAAGTACCGAGATGCGAAATAGGAAGCACATGCGTCACGAGTTGTTGGGAACCGGTGCATTGGCAGGCAACGGCATCGACTTTATGTTCCGCAACATCCTGCAACTCAGCGAGATTCCGTGGCTCAAGGACCACAAGCTCGAAGAGCAAGTGGTTTTCCCGGCTGCAGGATATGTGGCGATGGCAATAGAAGCAGTACTGCAGGCGACAGGTAGCAAGAAGCAAATGAAGCAGGGTGAAGGCAGTTTGGGCTTTGAGCTTCGCAACATCAACTTCAGCACCGCACTGAACATCCCGGAGGAAAGCGACGCTACTGGAAAGGATCTCGAACTGCATACCATCATCTCGCCACACAGAATCTCGGGTACAAACGTATCGGTCGACTGGAATGACTTTGTCATCTCTTCGCTATTCTGGACCACAGAGCAGGCAACCGTACACTGTACTGGCGGCATACGCATCGTCAAAGGACAGAGAGAGGTTGACGCTGCTTGCACTTCTGTCGAGAACAGCGAAGGCTTCGACCTGTGGGCCTCTACTAACCGATGGTATTCGAAATGGCATGAAGAAGGTCTTTGTTTCGGCCCGAACTTCCAATCGCTCATGAGTCTGCAAACCGACGGCGCTAGGAGACGGCAGGAGGCTATTGCTACTACGAAGATTATCCCCTCGTTGACAGGCGGCACTTACGAATACTACCCGGTCCATCCTATCACCATCGACGCCGCACTGCAAGCTGCTTGTCTGAGCGGAACGGCTGGGCATGTGGCGGCGTTGAAGACTTGGCTTCCCGTGTTTATTGCGCAATGCTGTATCCAGCCTTCCACGGATGGTGGGGAAGGCGAGGTACACGTAAAATCAGAAGTGATGGGATTTGCGAGTCAGCGCATCGATGGTGTATGTCAATCATCCTTTTGGGCCACGGGCAATGCTAACCTCAAGTCTCCGTAGTCGATTCGGGACAGCAAGGGCGCCTTGGTTATGGACTTCAAAGACTCCCGGATCGCATTATATAATGGAAAAAACGCAATAGCAATCGCTGAACAAGAGCCCGAAACGACGACTCCCGGCACCGAAAATACCGGTATTCCTAACATTAATCCGCTAGGCCTGTATCTGCAGCGTCAGCCCATTTTGAAAGTTCAAGTCAGTCTTTCTTACTTCTGTACAAACCTTCGTTGGGTTGTCACTAGAGCTTGACACTAAATCCCGGACAAAGCACTTCCCCTCACTCAAGGTTGTGAAGGCTGACCCTTTATCATCGAGCAGTGGAAGCCCGACGTATTGCGTATTGGGCAGGCCGCCGAAGCACCACTCCGGGAGTACGTGGAGAACTACGTTGAACAGCAACATCCGGATACCCGTGATGACGAAAGCCTCGCAGTTATTGGCGCCCTATTGGAGCTTGTTGGTCACAAGAATCCGCACATGAGAGTCTTGGAGCTTGGTGGTGATGCGCACGGCTACAAAGCCAGGCAATGGTTGGGTATGCTTGGGAAAGACACGGCCTTCTCCCGCGTTCGCCAGTGGCATACTTGTAGGTTGGGGGAACAAGGCAAATTGATCTTCGAAGAAGGCGACAAGGGGTTGTTTGACGTCGTGTTGATTCCTAAGGTCAGCTGGATATTCCTTAACCTCCTATCCAGCTATAGTCGGACTAACAGATACCGCGAACTAGCACTCTGCGTCGGCCTTGGAGAGTATATGGGGAAAGAGCGACACACACATCGCGACGCTAGTCTCTGCCAATGGCATTGTGATAGCTCGCAAGTCCGAAACTGCAATCATCGGTTTGAAGAAAGCTGGCTTCGATGTTTTAGAGGTCAAGAGCCAGGTGATCTTGGCTATAAAATCAGTCGAAAAGGAAAATTTCCAGGGAAGGAATGCTGTCATGGTAGTAGGTCATCCATACTTCTTCTCCCCATTAGGCACTTGATCGCAGATTATTCGAGACACTGACTTTATCTAACTTGCAAAGCAAGCCGAGAAGCCCTCCAAACAAGTAACCGCTTTCGCTAGTACCTTGGGAGCATATCTGGAAAAGAACATGGGACTTTCCAGTACTCGAGTCGTCGATTTACATGAGATCGACCTTTTGCAATTGAAAGCAGACGACCTTTGTATCTCCTTGCTGGAGATGGAGCGCGAACTTCTCCCTACCATCGCCCCACGAGCAATGGATTGCCTACGTGTCATCACAGATACCGTCACTGACCTCCTCTGGATCACGGGGGCTAATATGTTGGGTAGTAGCCCCAAGCCAGACCTTACACTCTCCAGTGGTCTCTCTCGAGCGCTTATGCTCGAACAACCCGGCACCCGGTGGTCGGTACTAGATATCGGACATGTGCCAGAGCAATTACGTGACTCCGCCAGTGTCGAGATATCGATGAGCCACGTGAGGTCTGCCCTTCTAGCGCGAGATGCAAAGGATGACTGTGAATTCATCGTATCGAACGGCATGATACACGTGAGTCGGTTCTGTCCAGATACCGATTCCAATGCACTTTTCCGCAGCAGGACGGCCCCCCGGGCCACTAAGGCGGAAAGACTCACACTGGCAGCAGCCAACCCAGCCAGGCTCACCATCGGCCAACCGGGTCTAACAGACTCGATGTTCTTCCAACAGCTGTGCGATCCCGAGTATGATGCGCTTCCTAGTGCGGGATACGTGGATATCGAGGTCAAGGCTGTGAGCCTGAACGCCAAGGACGTGTACGCAATGAACGGGCGGGTGGAAACTCGAAACAAGACCACGGCCTTCGACTTCTCGGGTGTCGTGGCGGCAGTCGGACCCGGGAGTCATCTACAGGTCGGTGACCGCGTTGTCGCCTACGCCCCATTCCATATTGCGACAACGGCTCGAGTGCCCATTGGATGCGTGCAAAAAATGTTGGACCACGAGTCGTTCACCGTTCTCCCGACGCTTATGGTGGTTTATGCCACGGCACTATACGCACTGCATGACCGCGCGCACCTAAGGGAGGGCGAGTCGGTCCTCATACATGCCGGCTCGGGTGGTCTCGGCATCGCGGCCATCACGCTCGCGCAGAAGATGGGCGCCGTCGTGTACACAACGTGTGGCTCGCAAGCCAAGCGGGACTATCTAGTCAATGAGCTAGGGGTAAACCCAGACCATGTATACAGCTCGCGTGACAACTCTTTTGTCGCAGATATCCAGCGGGCGACCGGTGGGCGAGGTGTTGACGTTATCGTCAACTCGCTGATAGGGGACCTCATGCATGATAGCTGGCAGCTGTGCCTCGCGGATTTCGGACGGTTTATTGAGATCGGCAAGCGTGAGCTGATCGATGCTGGGTCGCTGAATATGCGCGTATTCCTACGTAACGCGACATTTACGGCGTTCGATTTGTCCGAGTTGTTCTACGCTCGCGATCCATTCACTCGCGCCATCTGGGACCGGCTCTTGGTCGACACGCTGCAGCTGTATCGGGAAGGAAAGCTTCGCGAAATGCCCATGAAAGTATTCGGTATAGAGCAGGTTTCGCAAGCTTATCGCTACTTTGGCAATAAGGACCGCGTGGGGAAGGTTGTCATCTCAATGGAAGACCCCCTAGCACGTGTGCCTGTCGTGCCGGCCCGATTTCTCACCTGTTTCGACCCAGAGAAGGTCTACCTCTTAATAGGGTGCCTAGGCGGCCTGGGGCGGAGTTTGAGCCGGTGGATGATGAGTAGGGGCGCGCGCCATTTCGTGTTCCAGGGTCGTTCCGGCGCGGATAAGTTGCCAGCACGAGAGCTCGTCATGCGATTGGAACGTGCGGGTGCTACAGTCAGCGTTGTTCGCGGAGACGTGGTGAGCACCAGCGACGTAGAGAAAGCCGTGGCAGCGTGTGTGGCCACGGGCAAGGAGATTGGCGGCGTGGTGCAGGCAGCGATGGGCCTACATGAGGCGCTTTGGACGCGCATGCCCCCCGAGGCGTGGCACACGGGCATCGATCCCAAGTGGAAGGGCACGTGGAACCTCCACAATGGCCTCGAAGGCCATCCGCTGGACTTCTTCCTCCTTACGTCGTCCGTCTCTGGAACCGTCGGGACAGCGACAGAGAGTAACTACTGCTCGGCCAACGGGTTTCTGGACGCGTTTGCCCATTGGCGGCGGTCGCGTGGCCAGCCATGTGTGGCAGTGGGTCTGGGAATGATCTCGGAGGTTGGATACCTGCACGAGAACCCCGAGATCGAGGCCTTATTGCTACGCAAGGGGATCCAGCCATTGAATGAAGACGAGTTCTTGCAGGTGATTGACATTGCGCTCGCATCTGAAGGCGAGGGCAGAGATCCCAAGGCCGCTCACATGCTTACCGGTCTTGAGCCGGCAGCTGTGCGCGAGCTGGCCGCGCGAGGGTTCGACGTGACGAGCCACGGAGTACTTGTCGAGGCGCGAGCGTCTTTGCTGCTTGCTTCTCTCCAAGCAGAGCGCGAAGCATCCGCAGCGGCCGATGCATCACTCAACACTGCAAACGCGCAGTCTTCTGCGGTGGGGATTGAAGCGGCGGCGTGGTTCAAGGAGGTGCCTGCGAATCTGTCGGCGTCGTTTGGCTCGGTGGCCGACGCAGTAACGATGAAAGAGGCAATACTGGCTCTGATAAAGAAGCGCTTTTCGAACCTGATCTTGTTGCCGCTCGAGGAGGTCGAAGAGCATAAGGCGCTCGCGGATTTCGGCGTCGACAGCATGATCGCATCCGAATTCCGCGCTTGGTTTTGGGCTGTGTTCGGCGTCAATGTACCGTTTCTGGATATCATGAGCCCTCAAAAATCTCTAGCCCATCTGTCCGAGTTTATTGAGTCGAGCATGCTGCAACAGGCAGACAAGTGAAAATACCTAGAGGTATTACCTATACAATAGGCTTTGACAGGTATGGGCAGGAAGACGGCATCATCGCGTCGCTCCACCGTCCGCGAAAGGTTCAGATACTGGAAGTTTATCAGATACCTACCGAGTACCGTGGGTACCTCCTGGAGATGGCACGGATGGTAAAGGCCGATTAGGTACCTGCCTCCTAGCTGTACCTAACCTAACCCGCCCCTGTGGAAACACCCTACGCCACCCCCCAGCACGCTACAACTACCTACTACTCGCTATTATAGTAGTGCGGTTGGGGCATATCTGCTACGTCAATCTGTCGTTGTCGTTGTCGGCACCTGAGTGCTTATCCGCAGCTTGATGCATACGGCTATTCGAATTCTTGCCAAGCGTCTGTCCCACGCCTATTTCAATTGGCATTATCTCCCTTCCAAGGTTCTAGATATACCTAGGGCAGGTAGGGTTGACAATGCTCGTCCCTCGCAGCCCCGGAACATGTGGGTTGCTCCCCAGTCTGTCACCCCACCTACCTGTGACCTCATGCTTCATGTCGACAACGTCGTTTTTGCATACCTGTATATACTGTATCATCTAGTTTTCTAGTTAGATCGAATAAGTGTCCTTCATGTCCCTGTCTTTAATTCTGTTGAATATGTGGATGCAATCTTTCAAGACACCGAATACGACAACGCGGTCTGGGGTATTGGGGAAAGATATTCCGGGCGCAGTAGTTGGAAACAGGGCGTCAGGAGGAGCTAACCTAATACTTCTAGCTCTGTCTACGGGATTTAGGCTTGTGTTATCGTCGTTGATCTTTCTTCGATTGACTGCGCAATGAGATGATTAGAAAGTGGCACTTAAGAGACGTGACTGCTTCGATGCGGTAATTGAGTTGGAGCTTCATAACAATGTCTAAGAGACTGACAAAGGTATTGGTATAGTGATATCTGGTGATCTGTTGCGTCGGACAATTCCATTGTAGACGTGAACAAAGAGAACCCTCGAAGTACAGTTGCCTGATGAGTATATAACAGCAACAGTGCCCGAGACTGGTAAGGACTGTACTGCTAGATATCCAGAGTTCATGATATCGACAGAATGGCCCAATACAACCTTTACGAGTCGTCAAATGTTTGTTTCTCGATTAACGGGAACGATAAGACTTGTCGAGGTGGGTTTCTATTAGAAGCCGGATCGGGCTTGTTTTTCGCTGGACAGAGACTTTACGTTTGCATGGAAACGTGTAGCGACGAGGAAAAGCGCATGAGCTTCTCGATTCGACGCCCAACCCTAGAGGAGTGGGAGAGCAAGGGACCATTGCATGGGCGTATTGATGCCTCTATATACGGTCGGCTCGAGAAGATTTGCCGCGGCGAGTGGCTCTATTACCAGAACAGCGATGCATACCACCTCAAGGTACCTGGCCTTGATCTGAGACAGTGGTTGGATGGAGTAGGTGCCACGTTGACCAGTCCGGCTTTCTTTGAAGAGTTGACATCAGCCGAGTTGGAAAGTTCTGTGCCGCTACGGAATATGAACTCGGCTGAAGATTTGTATCATCCGAGGGATATGACTGTACCGCCTCGAGCGTTGAATACGTGGTCGAAATGGCAGTCGTCTCTCCGTGACACGGCTGAGAGGTATGCAGCGGCGATGGAGAGAGACGGCGAAAAGACAGGCGCGATTTGGAACAGAGAAAGGATCAATGATATCATTCGGCTGCCGAGTCCTTATCCATTCGATGAGCCAGACCCTAAGAGACGAATGCTCAAGACAGGAGAATTTGTGCGGACACGGGAATGGTGCTAAGAGATACTGATATAGCAATACAACAACTCGAAATCGCGATTAATGTTCTCAACACCTTGGTTCAAGGCATTGCCCCCCCCCACCCCCCCCCCCTTCTCTCTGATTATCTAACCACTGCAGTTTGAGAATCAGCCCTAAATCAGCCAGCCCATACCAATAGTATCGTATGATTGGGACACAAAGTTAGGCTGTAAGAAGCGTCACGTATATGCTCTAGTGGACGCCCAATATGTCTGTGTTTGGACTTCCGTATGCTTAAATAATCTCGGAATTGAACCCCCCCCGCTACTAAAATTCCCTTTGAAGACTTGGTGTTTGCGGCCTCTTCCTCTCCCGGTAACACGTTTTCCCTGGAACTCCAATTAGTCAATCACCGCATTCGAGAATAACCCTCAAGCAGGGTAGCCCATAAATGGGACACGACCAGTAAGACTCCCTTGTCGCAATGGTACCTGCAAATGGATTGCATCCTTACACTGATTATATGAAGAAAGATTGTTGATGTCGTGGACGACCCTAGAGTCACGGAGGCAAAAGACAACAAGTCCGGCAGCACCCAGAGACCAAAATACTATTCCAGCGGTGCAGTAAGTCCACGATATGTCTTTCTCGTACAGTCCCCTTAATCATAAAATTGCCTACGAGGTGAATTTGTACTCCAGAGTAAATTTACCGTAAATAACTGGGTTCATGACCAAGTCGGAAGCCAATAGCACACTAAGAGGTATGGGTCTCGCTCAGATCCATATCCATCTCCACTGGGCACGACGAATATAGCTTCGTTGGAGAATATATTTGAACTACGGTACATCGTTGATGGGCGGGTCGTCTGCCGAATCAGATTCGTTGTCAGGTGTGAACCAGCTGTTTACTGCCTCATAAAACGTCCCTTCCGCCCATCTTTTTATGGCTCTCAATGACGCGACCAGAGAAAACATCTTCAGGGTCGTCTTTGTTGACCCAAGGGACACTGGGCCATGGATGCTGATATTGGGGCGATCGTCGAGACGGACTTCGCATGCGAAATAAAGCTCCCAATGGTGACCCGTAACCACGACGAGAGGCACCGACACAAGCCTGGGATGGCTTACCTTGGATACCCCAGAGATAGAACCGTTCAGCATTAATAACCAAGTCCGGAGATCAGTCATTCGCTTGTGCCAAGAAGCAGTCCAAATGCCAAGTTGCAGTAACGGATCCCTTGATGAAGAAGCCGATTTGGTCTCGATCGACACGGCAATAGGATTCCGAAAGATCGGGGCGTAATCCGTCTGATTCACGTGCGCCTTAGTTCCATCCCGGATACTGATCTGCTGGATGAGACGAGATATGGTATGGTACAGCGGTATTTCTTTGGCGATATCAAGAACGAGCACGTAGTCGACTTTCTTAGTTTCGCTACGGCCGGACGTGATGGAAGCGGAATCGACAGATTGCTGCGAGCCCTCCGTCACATGGGTACTGCTTTCAGATGCTGTCCATGCCGCTGTCTCCGCTGTCCGACTGCCGACAGATGTTGTCAGGTCCGGATCGAGCAATGGAACTGAGTCAGGCGAGATGGGTGCCGACATGATAGGTTCAACACGGACCGAAACATGCTGTCTTTGCTGGCGTAATATCTGCGGCTCGGGGTCAGTCTCTCGCTCTGGTCGCGGCCCCAAAGCGAGCCGAAGCACTGGCGAGTGCACTATAATGTTCCACGCAATCTCATGCCGTTGTAATTCAGCCGAGAGCGCTGCGTCGGCCTTGATCTGTAGAATGGTCGAGAGCGCAGACTCCGCAGTAGCCGCTGGATCTGTTCTAGGCTCGTCACCGAAGCTATGAGCGGGAATTCGGTCTTGTGCTGGGATTCGATCTCGTAGAACTGTTGGGATTACGCCGACGTGGTGCTCGCCGATATTGAGGATCTCTTCATAAAGAGGAAAGATATCATCGGGAAGTACATTAGCGGCAGTCTCCTCTTCCAACTCATAGATATACACTGGCTTGACTAGCTTCTCGAGATCCCTTCGTGACTTGATAGGACTGGTCGATCGCTTGCGGCGATTCTGGTGGGATGAGGGTCGTTGGGGTAGGGCAATCGGCCGGAGGTCTAGCCGTGGATTGGTACCGCTGGGGATCACTCCAGAGCCCTGTCCGCTCCCTCTATAGCTGTCGTCGTCGTTGTCATCGAGGCCGTTGCCACCGGGCCTTTTCCGTCCTCTAGGCATGTCCGTAGAGCTATCTGTTGGCGAAGGGGTGTTGAGTGGGATTCGGCGGTTGCGACCGGAATCGAGACGCCTTCGTTTTGCTGGCTTTGGATGTTCTGGGATTGTGGTGCAAGTTGATACGTCGTTGATCCACTGAGTTATGGCATCCTCGTCAACAATACGAGGGCAGGCGGAGAGGAGACCAAACCCGTTCATGATGCAAGCTGATTTTGGAGGCAATCAAGATGGTGTTGACGAATGAACACGACAAGCTAAGGTACGAATGCAGGAGATGCATGCAGGTAAGGTGGCTTGACTACCTATGCATCAAAAAGTATGTATTGCTTTAATGAGAGGCTGTGGCAGTGCATGTGTGCAGTGTGGCGTGCTTGATTGTGAAGACTTTGATTAGGAAGATTTCACGAATGTCTCAGCAACCAAGTCCCTTTCGCTATTTCGGCAGCTGCTTTTAACCCACGTCGTGATTTACAAGTGCGAGTCTAATAGATGCATAAAACAAAGCAGAACGAACAAGATTTATTGGAACATCGGGATAAATAATCTCAGATGACCCATATCTCAAATACATCTAGACTTTGTTTTGAGGCGATTTACTCAGCTGAATGTATATTTCGGACCAGCCTTGATAGTGTTAGGCCAGCCGCATGACATCAGATTTATGAATTACGGTCGTTCGAGCTATTCTATTCGCTCTTCCGACCTCGATACGTTGCCTATAACTCACAATATCTCCAAAGCTTTCCATGCAGCATAGCTCTACATTGTCATCACACATGGCACTTGTATTAACTTGTTGTACACTGAGAAAGAGGAAGATACATAACAAAATACTGTAAGTAATGACTGTAATGACTGCTGCAGGCAATACAAATAAGGGCAATCTACTGATCACTTGCAACAAAATCTGAATAGTACTGTAAAGACTGTGTATACACCGATGGTGGTCATCTTAACTAACTGGGCAGTACTCTAATAGAGTAATATGTATAGGTCCTTGCGGACTAAACACGCCCCTATTGCAACACCTGCAAGTGAAATCCTCACAAATCTGAGCACCGCGGTTTTTACTGCCATTGGAACGGGTGCAGGAATGATATTGCTTCTGATCATTGCCTTAGTTACATTGGCTGGACAACGCATAATTTCATCTAAGAGGGAATTCCTGTCACGCAGCAAACATAGTCCGCTGGATGGCGACTAGTGCCATTTCACTGTTCACCATCCCATTCCGCAATCACAAATCCGAGGTTCGAACCAGGTGGTTGCTTAGCATCCAGAAACTTCAATCGAGGGTCAGCTTGGACAAGTAGTTCAACCCAATCCTCGACCTCTCGCTCGTACGAATTTTGCGTTTCCGTCATGGTCAAGTCCATGGATCTAGGTAGAGCTATGTCAGTACACAGCCTAGGTCACCATAAATTTCTCGGGCCAGCAAAGCGCAAACATTACGCTCGGTTGCACCAGAATCTCGAGAATGCTCACCGAAGACGATCCTCTTGCCATTGAGACAAGACGCCTGGCTTTGGCAAGATACTGTCGTTAATGATAATCTTCGCGCCTGTTTTCAGAGCAGGGATGTGATTCCGCAAGAGTTGGATAGCATGTTTATCCGACCAGTTGTGGATCACCAATCGGAAGAAATAGACATCTGCTCCCACAACAGGCTGCTCCGTGAAGAAGTCGTGGGTCATGAACTTGACGCTATTACTCAATTCCGGTGGTATAACGGCGGCGGAGACAACTGGCTCGAGGTCCTGGACTATGCACGACAATGCAGGAAACTCGCGGGCGATGGCGAAAGATGCGAAGCCCTGGGATCCACCGACCTTGGTAGTGAAAGCAATTAGTTGGGTTCGAACTTCGTACCAAGCTCATCCCATACGACGAGATTGGATGCCTCAGGAGGCAGGAATATACTCGACACTTACATCGACGACAGTTCCCGCTCCTAGATCACTCCAAGCAAAAGCATTGATGACATGGGTGAGTTCGAAACCCGTGCCTTGGGTGAAAGCTTGCATAGCGCTGCCGAATCGCCTTGCGCGCTCTGGAAATCTTAAGAACGCCGAGTATATTGACTGCTCATTATTCGCTAATGCGAAGCCCTGGGAAATAACAAATCAGTCTCTAGCGATGCGGGACGTAGCCACTGCTTCAATACCGTTTCGTGAGGTTCTTCTGATGTTCGCCATTTATCAAGCGCGTTGCATGTTTGAGCCGCAGCTGGCCAGAGTTCCTCTGTACTAGCACCGACCCAGTCATGGACGAGCTGGTCCTCAGCCAGCAGTCGGGACACGGCGTTATGAGCTACCATGTTAGGCTCGGGCTCTGTGAAAATATCTTTGACAATGGCATGGCGGATAAAGCGCCGTACGAGATTCGGGCTTAGCCCCGTGGTTGCAGCGATGTCCGCGAATGAAGCTTGTTGGCCAACAGGAAATGAGTGAGCAATTCGATATCTCGCGATGGCTTGCTGGCTAATGAGTTCGTCATGCTATAGAAGACAATTCTGGTCAGAATACAGGAATTTAGTCGGCAGTGGTATGCCGCCTTTATGCTCACTGTGTAGCTCATCAGATAGTCCCGTGGCCCAAGAATCAGTCGTCGAAGCTTCAGGGTGTCGTCAATAATTGCTACCCTCGCCGACTCCACCTCAACTTCGTCCTTGGGAATCATTGTGTCGAGTGGACCGTCCACATTGAAAGAAGGAGTAGGTAGGTTTTGACTGAGAAGGTATTCGTTAACCCTTGCGGTGTTCTCGGCGATACGGGTCGCAAGCTCCATGATCTTAGTGCCCATGATGAAGGAAGCCACGACGAAGATTTGAAGTGGTAATTGGGATCTCAGAAGTAGCAAAAATGACCAGCGATATCTCTGCGACCTACACAATGGCTACGAGGAGGCTCTAATTTCGATCAAGAGGCTTACGGTGGACTGCTCAAGGAACAGCACAATAAATAATTAACAGACGGGAAGAATTTAACAGGAAAACGACCTGCAGACCGCATTGGACTTTGGAGGTGAAATCCCTAAGCCGGCATTGACTCCATCCCGCAGTAAGGGGTGCGAGTTGCGGCTCAGTCTCCCTTGATGTCCTGCATGTAATAACATCTAGGCAGCAACGAACCACGAGTGATGCATCAGCACCTAACAACACCCATCAGGCATTGACGATCAAATATACACCAAGTCCTCCTAATCGAACTACTCCTATTGTGAGGGGCCATGTTCAATTTTTGGCCCTTCTCGAGCGACAGCGCACGTGACTCGCCTCGCGACTACATCGAGCACGATACGGATTGGGATGTCGACGAGAACGACCCGGAAGACCAGCACCGCGTAGTTTTTGGGAGGACTTCTACAACCATCTACGGCCATCCTTTGACAGGTGGCGTTCTGGTTTTGAGCCCATGTAACGCTGTTGAGCTTGATTTCCTGGGCCTTGACCGTTTTGAGCCGGCTAAACGGTCAGCGAACACCAGCGAAGAGGACCATCACTGTGCACAGATGCGGAAACTAGGCGCCAGGTGGTTCAAGAGTCTGTAGTATTTCCGTGTGCAGCCTTACTTGAAGCCCTTGAAATTTCGACGGCTTAAGGTCGTCGTCACTGCGTGGCCAGAGAATGAGCCAGGTGTATGGGTCTTGGCCATGAGGGACAGCGATGATGCGGGGAGCGAAGGCGTGGGACGCGTGTGGAACGCCGTGAGCATGGACGAGAGATGCGAGGTGGTCGAGAGGCTGGGCGGAACGTATTACGCCGATCCTACACTCTGTCCGGATTTGCACCTACTTGAGGATGACGATAGTGTGAGCGATGGGTATCTGCTCGATCGCCCCCGTGCGCGATCGGTGGTGCCGGCTATGTCCCAAGCAGCTATAGAGTGCAGCATGTTCGCACCTGACGGGTTTGGTCCCAGGCCTCGATGAGAGACAACTGATTGCATAGCATGGCAAGATGAGCATCTTCAATCCCGCTGCTGAGACTTGGTGGGTGTTGGCTGAGAAAGGCGTGCCCCCTTCACACCTGGAGGGTCGTTCATTTAATCGCAATATTAATGCCACCGACTGTTATCCCTGGCTCTAATTCTTTGGCTTGCATTGCTCGGCTCAACTTGATGTGATGGTGTCGAGGTAGGTAATAGAGACCGTGCATGTCACATCAAGGGAATGTCCAAGGCACAACAGACCCAAAACTTGAATATTAATGCAATTGTGATATGAATGCAATCTAAGACTTTGAGGGGGGTTGTTGGGCTTTCTGCCGTGTTTCGTTTCCAGCCAAGTTTTGGCCAGTAAGAACCTGCAAACCAGAGCCCAACGTCATCGTGGCGACCATGAACGCCTCGCATCTAAATTTTGAAAATCAAGGACCCGAGTCTTGAGAGGCGCATTGGCCATCCTCACTCTATTGTACCATTCTAGCCCATGTCTATTGCGTTACCAGGTACCCCAATTTAGCCGAAGATGTTGGAGATACCAAAGTTGGGGCTTCCGACCCATCGCTCAGTACCGTTCTGCAGAATGAGAGCGTCCCTCACGAAGACGGCCACGCCCTGCTTTTCAGTTGCCCCAGTCGTGTAAATCTGCAGGGACGAGACGCTGTCAGGATCGTCGGTGTACGGGTTGAAGCTGAATGTCGTGCCCTTGGCGTCGCAAGGTGAGCGCAGGATCTGAGGGATGCCGCCGTCTGCCTCGGAGGCCACCTTCGCGCTGCACGAGTATCTGTCCGTGTCGCTTGCGACGCTTGATGCGTCCGTCAGGAAGCTGATTCTGGCCTCGCCCATCCGCTTGCTACTGAAGATTGTGAAGTTGTTGACAGCCCAAATTTCGGTCGGCTCAGTTGTTTGCGGGGCGGGAAGCGCGGTCGCGACACCGAGAAGGGCCGCGAGTGATAGGATGATCGAGTGCATCTTGGAATAGTTCGATGATTATTAAGATAATACTTTGAGTCGTGATGGGGTTCAAGCGGGTGGGATTAGCTGAGTAACGGGTGTGGGAAATGATGCGATAGAGTTGGATTGCTTGATTGAGGGGAAGTAATTTTTGTAAGTCTTTGGAGACAGGAAGAGGGGCCTTTTATATACGTAATTCGTGATTCACGTCCTATCTATGTTTGTTGGAGGTGAAAATCATGATGACAATATGAGTTGGTGACTGCGACGTGGCGATGCTCGCTCTGAACAGCGACGATAACGATACGCACCGCCTCCCTCCGAACATACGGCGTGAGACCACACCACCGCGTCAGATGACATAGGGTAAACATCTTTCAACAGGATAGTGGGTTAAGCGGCCGCCCGGTATGCCGACTTGGCATATGCCAGGCCGCTCTCGAGTCCAATCAATCGAACCCACCGCTTAGGGATCGACATAACGGGCCATAGCCTCACTGCGGCATACCTCGTGTCCGGCTGGTAGTGGCCCGTAATCCAATATCCGGTTTCTAAAATTGTAATTATCTCGCCTGCCCAACCGTATTCTCCTCAGCCAATCCGAGCCATCAATAGCAACCAATCTCCTAACGAGGTTTTCAGCGAATAGGTAGCGATTGAAAGGAAAGCGTACATCATTCTTAAGAGGCCGTTAATGTTGATCGCCGGCTCAACGTTACATCCGTTCCACAATACGCAAAAATCAATTGACTAGGCGAGCTCATAGTCTACTAGATAAGGCTCGTTAATCATTGGGGAATGCAATTTTTAGCACTATGTTAATACCATCCACTGTGATTACATGAGGACCGGATGCAGTGTATTGCGATATTCGTCGCAGAGTTGGTATTGATGATGGTGATAGTCGACGTATGGGATATGATTTGACTAAGAAATTGAAACTCGGTACTTGAATCATATGCCTTACACATCGATTTCAGAAGTTCCATATTCCACTCATCTGCTGCTTTACAATAGGTTTGAATATTTCGCTTTTGGTTATTGTCATCGGCTGTCGGACAGAGTCCCGCGTTATTGACTAGACGAGTAACAGCTAATGTCAACGCTAGCGGTATTTTCTAGCTTTGTATTGAAAGGCTGCTCCTTTGCCTCGATCTTTGAGATATATATCTTTGAAGCCTACGATTTATATAGAACTCGCTTAAGAGAGCCTATGGGAGTCTTGCGTGAAACTCGATTTAGTTGCTGTAGGCTCAACTGTCGCCGGATAATTGGAATGAAAATTCTGGGAACTTGAGACTCTGTTTTCGGGATGGGAAATAAAGGTTTTTGTTACGGCAACTGTTGTGTGTTATGCCCAATTTGTTGCGCAGTGGTATACCGCTCAGATTCCACGCTCTAGCAGTTTTGAATTCAGGCACACAGTATTCAACGCCTCGAGCACCCTAACGCTACTAATAAAGTAAACTTATTGCCAAAGTTAGTCTAGAGACCGTCGTTGCATGGGGGACGACTTGCAAGAGCAATTATCTAGGTAATATCAGTAGGTCGGGAACGTCGTGTAGCCTTACAAATCCCTTTTTTCATCCAGATAAGTCATCCATAGTCTACAAAGCAATGAAAGAAAGGCGCATCGTGGATTTGTCACATTGCTGACGTCACAAAGACGCAGCTGTTGGCAAAGACTATCAAAGACCCATCAATCCTGAGATCCTCAGGTTGAGAGGCAGCAGGGACTATCTCCCTATCAGTATCGTTTTTACCGCAATACCTTATTTGGGATGTTCAGTATTAGCTTCCGACTGCGAATAGTTGATTATCTCAACGGGCTGACTGTGTGTTCAATAGCGACGCACCCTACCGAGTTGATTTTTTGAATCTGTGGCACGATAGAAAATTCCTGTCTCACGTGTTCATACAGGCAGTGTCGACTGTGTCTCGGTTGCATCGTCTACATCTCGCTGACAGTTTCGTTTTCATCATGGCTCCACGCAGTGAATCCAAGATCGACGCCTTTTTCAAAGGGAGAGAAACAATCTCAAGATACGAATGCGATAGCGTGGCAGGGGGGATTGTAGGCAACGGCACAGTTGTCTCGGCGTGCGAGGAACAGGGCTCCCTTAGCTATACCGTCAGCTGCACCACAAAAACCATCGTCTCGTTTCGTAAGCGAGGAACTGCTATTGACAATAGGGTGGTGGGACTCTCTAAAGACATCCATGGCAGACTTGCACCATCAGCCCTATATTGTGGTACCGTTGGACAGGGCGAAGATACACGTGAGTGATTGCCGTCGCCAGATCCATTTCTACACAGATCCCGCAATCTCAACAGGCTTTATTGACAAAGAATGTTCGAGACCCTTCATGAGGCTGATTTTGACCGGTGCACTTCGTAGTCATGATTTACAAGATGACCTATCTCCCTGGACAATCGTGGGCGGAGCTCCGTCCACCGAAGCCACTCCTCAATGAAAATGAACAGTTGAAATTCGCAACCGTGTATCGCGGCCTGGGTCAGTAAGTGTTGATAAAAAGATACTTCAGAGATGCAACGCTGACATTGGACAGGTACTTCGCGCGCGCCTATTTGAATTCCCTTTCGACAAGCCCCAGTTGGGAAGCAGAGTCTCTCATGAAGACTGAAGATTATGAGAACGACAGAGCCCAGATTCAAAAAAGATTGTCGATCTTGAAACAGTGTGGCAAATACCCATATCTGGCCGATTTTTTTGACGAGGCAGAAGCTTGCCTTCCGACTCTGTTTGGAGACGCATATCCAAAAGTGCTTACCCATGGCGATCTCTCATGGAGAAACTTTCTACTCGACGAGAAAACATACAAGCTCTCGGGCATCATTGATTGGTCTCTCGCTTCCATCCGTCCATTTGGGATGGATCTCAAAGTCTTGCTTTTGTTGCAGTTCTATGACGTCGATGAGAAGGGTGTGACGTTCTACGAAGGTCATGAGAGTTTTCGAGAAATATTTTGGGACGAGTTCTGGAAGGTCACTGGAACTGAAGAAACGAAGCGGAAGAATGTGCGTCATTTGGCCGAACTAGCAGGAAAGCTGAAGTACATCATCGATTTGGCCTTCCAGCGTGATAACGGGAAGATAATCGATGTTCTGGGGCCGTTCAATGATGACTGTATCGAAGGGTATTTCGGTAATGCTAGGCAAAGGGCTGGTAGCGCGCATGGGGATTGACCTGGCATATGCCATGCGTGTTGAGTGGGAAGGATGTTTACAAGATATGTCACCGGCCAAATAGATTGGACTGTCTGACGTGCTTTCCTACTTTCCGGGTTGAATGGGAACGGTCCGGCATACAACCATGCTATCTTTCAAGCTCACGTATGCCAAAAAGCTTCAATCATGATATTCATTGGCTATGATGTCTCTTCTCAATGCAGCTTTACTTCTTCTGATCTCACCTTCCTTGAACTCTTCCCTATTTGTCCTTGCTAATGTTGGACTCCTGGTTGTGCCATGCCACTAACCTTCGAGTGAAGCTCTCGACCTATAGAATGGTTCGCTATGCGAATGACAGGAATTGCCAGGCATCCCAAAGGAAACGCACTCCAAGGCACCATATTGTGATGTATGTGACACTGTCACTGTGACTACTCTATTTTATAGTCGCGAATCACATTGTCGCCCTCATCCTGCAGTACTGATTACGAACTATGTTGCCTTTTAATTGAATGGACATAGCCTTGGCACGGTAAGGAGATCATTTCGTGGCACACTGCACCACGTCAAGCTCTTTACCTAAAACTCACCATACTTCCTTCGTCCACGGCATTATCAGCAACTCGTTTACCGATGACAACATGCGGAATTATATGTTACCCCTGCATGATTGCTTGTGGATCACAAACAGATATGTTGAATACTCTCGGTTCCGAGTCCCTATCTGACTCACTCTTCAAAAAGGTATAAAGACGAATCATCCTCCTATTCTACTCTAGAGTGAACCTTACAGCATCAAACAGCCTGAAATATTTCAATATAACTGCATCCGACTATTCAATTTTCGCCATGAACCGCATCTTTCTTGCCCTCGCAGTCTTCACTGCTCAAGCAATGTCACATGCTCTACCAAGCAATCTACTGGAAATCAAAGCCGACACATGCGCCGGATTCGCTGATGGGTACTATTGCGCTTATCATGGAACAGATAACCACCAATGGGTGGTCCAGTGTGTCTCAGGAGTTCTGTATACCATCGCCGATTGCACTGCAAGTGGTGAAATCTGCAAGTACGACAATACCGCTGGGCAAGCATTCTGCCAGGGAGCATAATGTGGTTAAAGGTAATTTCCCATTTCGCCGAGGTCAATCTGCTCGTATTGTATCGCATTAACGCTTCTTCGTTGAAGTTAGATGTATTGAAGATTTTCGATGACGCTGGAACGTCTAGACGCGTTTTTGAGTCGTGGTGAGGGCAGGGAAACTGGGTCGGTGAAAGAGAACGAGTGGCAAATCACGGCGCGTAGGGCATAATACGCATTTCAAATCTTACGTTCCATATAAGTATTAAAATGCAGTAGAACAGACAATGTTCATATCGACAGCTTTGCAACTGCTTGATGAGCCCTCTTTAATTACCCAGAGACCTTGTTGCACTATGTATACTGCGATTATCATTGTCCCATAAAGGCGCACTTTGAGGCTCGAAGTGGCTAAAATATCCGATATCGTGAGTAATTCAAATTAGGAATTACACTAAGGCTCTTCAGCCCCCCGAACCTGTCGCCTAATGCATCAACACTACAATGGAAGCGTTGTGCTGAAGGGACTTGAATGGTTGAGGCTATGGCTGTGCGCGATAGTCACTATGATACGAGGATAAGTAAATATGGGGAACTGTTATTAATAAATAATAACGACTATACCGTAAAGTGTAGTCGGAAACGGTGACAAACGGGCGCGCCTTCTGTATTATACGGGCAGATAAAGCTTGACACCCAAGGGGTGTAATTAATACATGTTGCTAGAGATTAAGTTCTACATCTGCGACGATATTATTGGATTGCCTACTATTAGACTATAGCACTAATGAGACCAGCTTTACTTTACCCATCCCTTAAAATGAGTTCTCCCAGCGCGGCAACGCTTGAATCCAATTAAATTCAGCTATCCGTGACTCATATATCAATGTGAACTTATGCCAACAGGATTTTCGACGGAGCTCGCGATTTGATTCTGCTCGTCAGGTGCCCCATGCCCGGGAAAGGCTCTGTCCATCGTCAATGATTTGACACATACCTGCCATGAAAGCTTTAGACCTTTCCAATTCCTGCGTTCCCCGTTACATAACTCGGGACATCAGCAACCGACATTGGCTTTAAGAGGTAAGACTTATACGAAGAAGCCTGCGATAATACTGTAGAGTTTGCCACATCCGGCCAGGAACCCGAGCTGTAGGCTTTGTTCCACTCGCAAATGTAGCCTGTGTAAGAAGAACAGGCTCCTGCTTCATCCACGGTGACCGTCGTATACAGGGCGCCTCCATTGGTCAGAGAGGCCGACGTCATCGGCGTCGTAACGCTCTGAAAGTAGTTGCCCTCAAGCAGACTGTACGTGTTCTTGTCTACGTCGAACGCATGACCGCCAACATTCAAGAAGTAGTTATTGAATGCATGGAAGAACTGGGTCGACGCCGTGACGGTCGTGCCGTAATGAGGAGCCCGACCTGAAACATCATGAATGTAGTTATATGCGAAAGTGTAATAGTCCTGCAATCCGGCCAACAGTATTGTCCAATAGTGCTTTCCGTTGCAACCTGAGGAATAGCTAGTCACGCCGTCAAACTCGTTATTGGATATTGTCACCTTGCCTGCTTGACCGAAGCCCGTCACAAGCATCTGGCGGCCGATCAGAGAGAACTGCGATAGGAGTCAGTCTACACGCTAACGTCCACAAATGTAAACATCGCAGGTACCTTGTTGTGATCAATCCAGATCCGATCGGCGCTATCGAGAGTGAGGGCATCGCCACCCCACACGTATTGAGGGTTGATATTTGTAATATGGACGTTTTGAATGATGACGTTGCTATTGCCAGCGCGCACTCGCAGACCCTTTCCCTCAATCACACCGGCGCTACCAACGCCAAGGATGCTCTTGTTGCTACCGACGTCAATGGGACTGATGCCGGCTGTGTCGTACGTGCAAGATACCTGGGTACCACTCGAACACGAAGTCGCGATAGTCAATTGACCCGCCGATGTTCCGCCTTCACATGTTGTAGTGCTCGTGCTGCAACAGGTCCCAGTAGTCGTCCCCTCAGACCCGATATAGCTCCATTCACGATCGATGACAATGGTTCGAGCAGTGCTGTCCGTCAACCATGATGTGAGCCTATTTCCGTTAGTTACTTGACTGGCTTAACCCAAACAGTTTACTTGCTGCGCTAGACTCGTTGGCGTTGCTGCAGCCGCAGATCCGCCGCCCGTTACGCCGGTCGCGAAGCCAAATGCTGTCCCTGAAACGGAAACCGCACTTGCGCGATAAGTCAGCGCCCCGAAGAGAAATGAGAGAGCAACTTGACGCATCATGTCTTATACAGCGACAGTATTTGGTTGGTCTGCGTCTATTCTGCTCGGCACTGGTGAAGACAGCCTCCCAGAACGATTGTTCTTATAGAGTGCCCATTCACATCGAAACAAAATCCGTCCAGTGGCGGACAAATAGGCCCGGCGCAGGCAGGCATCAGCATTTCCGGAGCACCTCAGAAAATTTCATCCATCTATTAAATCTATCAAGGGTCAGCTGTTGTTTTTCCTCCAGTGGAATCTACGGGGCGCTTTTGTTAGTCGCTGTTGATTGGCACAAGGATACACACGATGAAATGAAGTTGATGTTCAGGCCAGGGTTGAAAAATACGTTCTGGACGTTTAGTCCGGACTTGGACTTGCCAAAAGTCCCGGACTTAAGTCCGATTTTACGGACTGGGCTTGGACTGGACTTGGACTAGACTTACGGACTCTTGTTTCAGCTACGGAAATATCTCCGCTTCTCAAAGTTGCGCAGATGGACGATCAGGACGGATTTTCAATTCTGCGGAGAGTTGTATTGGTGGAAATAATCTCAGCCACGATTCTATTACGAGAGACATCGGAGTTCAATTGAACCGGGTCATGAACACGCAACCTTACGTATATACATATTACAGCCATTCTTCATAATGTATCAAAAGAAGACGGATTCTTAGTCGCAGATGCGTTCTATGCGCCGTCATTTGCCGCAAGCGAAAATGAAATGCTCCGTGTCTCTCTATTTGACATTCACGCTAGCAACATATGCTAACGCTGCTCTAGATGGCAGTCGCTACCTCTGGTACACTGAGGCCGGGAGGTCTAATGTATTTGAGGATGGGCTTCCAATCGGTAATGGCCGCGTCGCAGCCTCTGTCTACGGAAGTAATCCCGAAGTCCTTGGCATAAACGAGAATTCGATTTGGACCGGGCCGCTTCAGGATCGGATCGGAGTCGATCAGCCAGCTGCCGAGTCGGTCATCCGTGATATGTTGCTCGCCGGAAATTTAACAGATGCGCAACTCTATACGTACCAAAAATTCATCCCTACGAGCTATAGCCCCCGAGCATACAGCTATTTTGGAAACATTCGTCTGGATTTTGGACATGCTGCCGCTGATGTGACCAACTATATTCGATGGCTAGATACCAAGGAGGGCACATCAGGTGTGAGCTATACATACGAGAACGTTAACTATACGTAAGGTGTCTTTCGTCTCGGAGCTGTCAAGCCATCTTCTGACCAAACCGCCAGTCGGGACTACGTAGCCAGCTTCCCTAATGGGGTATTGGCGGCCAGATTCACAGCGAGCAGTGACAATGCAATCAAGTTGAACATTTCTATTGATAGAGACTCGGATTTCGCGGTCACAGCGTCCGTTGCGACCGACAACAACACTGTGACTTTGACTGGCAATAGCGGTCAATCAGCATCAGAGAATCCGATCCTATTCATCGGCCAGGCTCGATTCACCTCACCGGACGGTTCGTGGGGACCATTGATCCCAGTCGTGGAGGTGCTAACGCGTTGGACGTAGGAGTTTTCGCCGTGTCGGGATCGTCGCTGGTCATTACCAATGCCACGTCCGTCGATATGATATTTGACGCAGAGTCCAATTATAGATATTCAACGCTGAATGTAGCGCAAGAAGAGATGACCCGTAAGATCAACTCAGCGCATGATCTTGGGTACGATACTATAAGGGAAGCTGGTATCGCCGACGCCAGTGAGCTCTTGAACAGAGTGACTCTTGACCTTGGGAATTCTACCGATGGCTGGGCCGAGAAGTCCACTGACCTTCGAGTCGCTCATGCAAGGAACACAACGACTGATTTGCAGCTCAGCACTTTGGTCTTCAACTTTGGCCGCCATTTGCTCGTCGCATCTTCTCGGGAAACTGACAACAACACCTCACTCCCTGCCAATCTGCAGGGTATCTGGAACAATTCAACCTCGGCGCCTTGGGGAGGGAAATACACCATCAATATCAATATCCCCATGAACTACTGGCCCGCGGGACCGACCAATTTGCTAGAAACAGAGCAGCCATTATTTGACCTTATGGAAATCGCTCGTCCTCTCGGAGAATCCATGGCACAGCGCATGTACGACTGTCCTGGTACTGTTTTTCATCATAACCTTGACCTCTGGGGAGACCCCGCGCCGACCGACAATTACACATCGTCTACTGTTTGGCCGATGGGCGCAGGATGGCTCGCATGGCATATGATAGATCACTATCGATTCACCGGGGACAAGTCGTTCCTGGAGAATACGGCACTTCCATTCCTTAAAGACGTAGCAGCATTTTTTGAGTGCTATACCTTTGAGTATGAGGGTTACAACGTGACAGGCCCGTCACTATCGCCCGAAAACACATTCAAAATACCCTCTGGGTATGAAGTATCAGGCAACTCTCAAGCAATTGACATCGGCCCGTCAATGGATAACCAAATCATGACCGAGGTTTTCGAGGGTCTGATCGAAGCTGCGGCCATTCTAGGCGACGATGACGCTGCTGTCGCCTCGGCTAAGGAGTTTTTGCCCACGATCACCCCACCAAAGATTGGCTCTCTAGGTCAAATTCTTGAATGGCGCAAAGAGTGGCCAGAAGGTGCGATCGGACAGAAGCATCTTTCCCCACTATGGGCGCTCATGCCAGGCCGCCAGTTCAGTCCCGTCCTCAACTCAACTCTCGGAACGGCAGCAGAAGTGCTCACTAATCGGCGGGTTGACCATGGTTCAGGGACGACGGGGTGGTCGCGGACATGGTTGATCAATATGTATGCGCGTTTGTATGGTGGTGACGCCGCCTGGGGCCAGCTAACCGCCTGGTTCGCAACCTTTCCCACGCCTTACAACTTGTATAACACCAATCAAGGCGCCACAGATGACTACATTTTCCAGATCGATGGCAATTTCGGCTTCGTCAGTGGCATTACGGAGATGTTGTTGCAAAGTCACACTGGCATCGTACACATCCTCCCAGCACTGCCTTCGGCTGTTCCTACAGGCTCCGTAATGGGTCTTCGGGCACGCGGCGGATTCGAGGTTACCATCTCTTGGAAAGGTGGAAGATTGGATGAAGCCTCAGTCAAATCACTCAATGGTAATGATATCGAACTTCGTTACGAAAATGGTACTTCGATACTTGTGGATGGAGAAACGTATTCAGGCCCGTTGTCAACTGCGGTTGGGCAAGTAATTATCATCACACCTGCCTGAATAGAAATTCCCCGCGTTGTTTGATTTCTCCAATTGCTTGATTCCGCAGCGCTTGTACTAACTAGGGCTCTGTGTACCCACATATGACATGCCATTGTATTAGGTGTCTTTTGTCAGATCAGACAAAAATTTGTACTTAGCATTGTACTCGTTCGCCCTTTTAAGAACTAAGAAAGTCAAGTAAGATTTTCTATTGTCTGAACGATAAGTAATTTCAATAGGCCCGAGGCATTTCTAAGACCTCTACTGGCGGTTATTCTTAGGCCATTCATAAGGGAAGGCATTTTCCAAAGTCCTCTCGTCCTGTAAGATACGAATCTCTTCATCAATAAATTCTCTCCCTTCAGTCTGGTCTTCCTCCGGATAGCAAGTACTGCGGAGGTTGACGAGCTGTTCTTCCATGAACTGGTACAGTGCGTCAGGTTTCAGATCCTCTTGAAGGCCGTAATTCGCCTGGAGCCAACCTCGGCCAGCCTTTACAGATAGCGCCTCCATTAAGAGCAGACATGCTATATCAACTGACCTTGCTAAATTCTTCCAGGTGCTTGAGCCTAGTAACGAGGTTAGTCACTGCACTCGATGATGAAGCTTAGTGGGGGTCCCAATTTCGGTACTGGCAACTTACCTCCAGCCTTCATCTTCCAGCTGTGGGGGATATCTTTGGAATAGTAGGGGCGGCGAAGCCAAACAAAGTCGACGTAGTTCCCTGGATCTAGAGTTGCCGACCCCAACACATCCTTGTCTACGACTGCAACAGAGTCTCGCGTCTGTATCTCGGATCGTAGCCATCGGCATCCCGAATCTTGATAAGCCCTTTGTTCACCCAAGGGTGGGACCATGGCATATAACAAGGCATATTCCAAGGCATCTCCTCTGGTCTTGAGCGCAGGTCGCAGCCTTGTTCGGAAATTGAATCTCAGGATCGTATCAGCAAACAGCTTCACTGCTTCAATATCTGGGCTCGATGTGTCTCGTGACAGGTATAAAACCACACAAGCTTCGTGCCTTGTGCTAATTTGACAATGCTGTTCGAACAGGACATCGTAGACTTCTTTCAATTGTGCCTGCCACTGATCACGGTTCATGAAATCGAATACTGGGGAGTAAATCTCCATGCGACCTACAAAGATAATACAGATCAGCACTTATTTACTAAAACTTGTGATGATCTTCCTTTACCATAGTAAGGATCATCAGCCGATCCAGGTGACTTCGCAAGGCGCCACTGATCAATATTTTTATCAGATTCCCCTTGTAGTGTTTGGATGTCCCAAAATGATAATTGCTGCAAACGCTCGAGCACAGGTGTCACTCTCGCTTCCCATTTCTGCCTGTCGTATCGGTGCCTGTTCTCTTCGGGCGACTCGGGGAGGATCACGACGAACTCCACCGAGAAATCAACCCCCTCGAATGCGCCGACAACAGACATAGTATGAATTTCAGTCCAGGATCTGGTATTCGTCGCTTTGTTTAAATTGTCTATTGGATTAAGCAAATGCCCCAAGATAATTGCCGGCAGGGAGGGACTAAAGATGCAAACGTCCAAGTATTCGGCGAGTAGGTGCCGAAAGGGTTGAATATTTGGTTCCTAACCACACTCGAAGAAGACTGGAGGCCATATATGATTAGCTGTGTAGACAATGACTATCACTCTCAGCCACGACCACATCTGATTGGAGGTGCGTCTCTTGCTACACCACCACACTTACATTCCTGAGTTTAGCTGGTACATGTCACCGAGAACAAAGGCGAGTGTGGTTTGGTGGACAACCTTGAACCGCGGAGTCAATATTCCGGTCACATGCTTCTTTTTCTTGGCAAAAGGCTATCGAGAGAGCACTGATTTCGTCTGCCATAAATATGACCAGTGGGGCGACCCCTAGTTGGTACCAGTCACAACTTACGCGCTGTACTGTACTGAGGTTACGTACTGGCATTCCTGGGGTCAAGTAGGATTGCGACTCATGCTCGGCTTGTACGAGTATCGGTTCGGGCTGGAATGTCTACGAGCAAATTTCAGATCGCAACGAGGATTACGAATGTCACAATTCCAGTAGAGTTCTATCACGGCTATCAGTTGGAATGATCAGCGCGAATGCCGAAAGCGGCATGAAAACAGTATGTCGTGTGCGTATTGAACTGGAATTCTGTCAGACCTAGCAACTGTCACATTCCACCCCCGTTTCGCCATAATTGAATGATAACACTGTGAATAGCAGCTACGTCATATGTGACGAGGTTAGCTATTTGTGCCCCGTGTGAAAGGATTGTCGCATTCTTCGAAGCTGCCGGAACTAACACACCTGCAGATGATATTTTGGGCCGCAGTTGTAAGGCCAAAAGCGGCGATTGCCGTAGCAACGCATACCATGGCTGGCATGTTTGTGTATCCCCAACGCAGCTCCAGAATGTACGGTGTTGGGGGCCACTTCTCTACTGACCCGAGCACAGAGGTCGACCACGCGATCTTATATGCTGTAAAACTTCCCGGCGCGCGGACTGTCATCGGCGAGCATCGTCTCGGAGGACTATACTGGATTTCGCCAGACCCTGCTGCTTGCCTGCAAAAAGCCCAAGTTGTAACCACCTAGAGCTTTCATGGCGCGCTTGATGGGCGACAACCTCGGGAGGCTTTGCACCAATTTATCAAAGGTGCCGCCCATTGAACGTATTTGATGGCAAGACCTCGTGAACACTGCCAAGTGCTCTTCTTTAGCAGGCCAGGAGAATAAGGTCAGAATTGGTCCTAGAATACTTAGCTTCCAGACAAATCGTACTCGACCCCTTAACTTGGTCAGTGGCTCTGATCTTGGTATCTCTCCGGCGTTTTTGCTTCTCTTATAATGTTAGCTGTTTTGTTTTCTTTTTCTTTTGTAGGGTGACAGCATCATACAATGCATCGTCCCTTGCCAATTTGTGGCTTACGGTGCGTTCCGCAACGTCTGCCCTCTTTGACCAACGGTCGGAACCCCCACCCCGTTGAACGTTGGTACTGTTTACAGTTCCTGCGCTTATGGCCGTTAGAACGGTGCTGCTACTACACGCTAGATGGCGGGATGACTCGACGTTGGTAGCCGCGTTGGTACAGGAGATAAATACTTATGTGATCCTAGACAGCAGGTCCTATCTACGACCCAAGTTATCTAGGGAGGCCGGTAACAAGATAAACATGCTTTCTACCACAGAACCTATATCCACCCTCAACCTTTTCCCAGTCCTCCCTGCGCGTCTCATGCCAATTTCCCTTGGAATCCTGATACTGCAGTCTCTTACTATACCTATGCCTCTTGATTGTAGTCTGTACGAGTTTCTGTGAGGCTCCAACTTCAGTTTGGTTATCATCCCCATCTTCATTGTCATCACCATCTTTACCATCATCACTATCTCCGTTATTGTCGTCGTCATCGTCGCTATCGTCGCTATAGTCGTCGTCGTGATCGCTTTCATCGCCGGCTCTCTGTTTACCTTTGTCGCTGCCCGCCAGCCAGGATACCGGGCCAGATTCACCGACAACATTTATTCCGGCCACACCGCCGGAGACATAGGCAACGTTGTCTCTCGCTTCATCCTCTCCTCCAAGCCACTGTGGACCGGGTTCTACGTAATGGTCTCCGGCCGTCAGGGTCTTTTTGGTAGCCCCTGAGTATGTCACCTGGAAACACCTACCATGCTATTGTGTACGAGTATATTTCAGAGGATGATAACGAGCCGGCATTGATCAAGGCTCTACTGAGTTTTTTTCACCCTATCGGCTTCAGCTTCACGTGCTCGCCAAGAATCGAAAACTGGAAAGGGGGCAGATTGATCGATGGCTCGGATGTTGTTTATCCCGGCGGCGTCGGCTGGAATGTACAATACTATGGGTCTCCGCGTATTGCAGCCGCGTTACTAGGGTCGGACCCAAGACTGGAAGAACGGAAGGCTGATAATAACTCGAGGATAACGTGATAGGCTCTCGTAGATGAGGGATGACTGTTTATCCATAGATTAGCACTTCGAATTCAACCTTGTCAATGGATGTCTCCATGTAAGGGTGAACTGGTGAACTTCAGAACAACCCGGTCTTATTTTGTTCTATTGTTGTCGCCGTGTATCAACGTTGAGAATGCAAGAGGGTAAGATAGATGTCCAGAGGATCATTAGCCAATGCCAGTCCTAGCTGGCCGCCGGTCATTATCCTGCCGCTAAAGCAGTCAACCCTAGGCCGACGATCAGAACTATTTGGAGTGTACGAGATACGTAGCCCGTGAAAAAAGACCAGCCTATCTTCTAATGCGGGAAAGTGTAACTCACAATAGAAAGAGTACAGCCGAAGATGCCGAACAGAAATGGCAGAGTAGGACTGGAGCAGAAATCAAGTCCATGTCATGTCTCATGCATACGGCAGGCGCCCAACCCCTGATGGTGGGTTCCAGATAGCTTTGTTAACAGCAAACCCCTTTCCCTTCCTCTTTCTTCCCCTTCCTTCCTCTTGCTTCCCCTTCCTTCCTATCATACGTACAATAGATCCAGTTATTATACTTCCCACGTACTCCTCCTACAACATCGCTGCTCTTCTTTGGACGCTCGGGGCCGCGCGACACAAAGTCGAATGACAATGATAGATCATGCATACAGCTCGAGCCACAGCAGCCTACCCCGACTGAGCTCGAGTATCAGAGTCAGTACAGTTATGATGGCCAGTCTGCTTACGTTGTCCAGGATCAGAAGGTGGCCACAGCGACGGAGCAGGTGCAGAGTTACCCCCCTGCAGCGTATGGAGAGCGCCGATACGAATGATTGGATTCAGATCTCGTATAGTACTGTCGGTTGATAACATGAACACATTATTTAGGATACCGTGGTTTAATCTACTACCGCAAAGCACAAGTCATAAGTTAGATTATTAATCAAGGCCCGAATTCACGCAAAGCGATCCATGCTGAGCGTAGCATCCTCTCGATCGCAGCTGCAATATATCATGGGGCAAGTGAGATACTCGTATAGCAGGCGTGTATCACGTTAGTGATTTATCACCAAGACATCTGCCTATGAGAGAGGCCCCACAGTGCATTTTAGAACATGTCGCTCACCCCTATAACGAACATTGACTCAATATGAGACAATGAACTATTATCACTCTCGCCCACCCCACACGTAAAGTGTCCCTCATTCCAAGATTCTTCCAAGATTCTTATTACCATTGAGGCTCATGCGCTACATGCAGCATGCCAATGCCTTTCACTTATCAGTCTGTAAAGACCTTAGTGATCTTTGCCCTCACGGAGAAATTATTCCTCTTCGATGCTGCAAGCCCCATCTCTTGATCCATGCGGACATCATCTGGGTGGCTCTCGTACAGCTCCATGTCGAAGCGTCGAACCAACGCAGCCAGGGTCATAAACAGCTCCGCATAGGCGAGGCTAAATCATCTCGTTAGCCCTCTATACGTGCTAGTATGGAGTTTGACACGATGCGGCAGATGGAATAACCTACTTCATGCCAAGACATATCCTACTGCCCCGAGAAAACGCAACGATGAACCTCTTCAGATTCTGTCCTTGCTTTGCTGCCTCGATCCAACGCTCTGGTTTGAAGCTCTGTGGGTCGGGGAAGATATTCTGGTCCATGTGCACGAAGTAGGTAGACATGCTGACCGGCGTCTATAACGAGTAAGCCTAATTCAGAACATTGCATGAGAGGACATCGAGTGTGATGAGCTTACGCCTGGCGGTATTTGGATGTCACCGTGTTCCAACACTTCGTCGGGCGCAACCCGAGTCGATCGCATGACAGGCCCATACGAGAGGCGGATTGCCTCACAGACCACAGCATTCTAGACACAGGGTTGTCAGTGATCTACTCGGAAAACTGGGCGACTTTACCCCGTGAACATGCGTACCAGGTACGGAAGCTGCTCCAACTCTGACCAAGAGAGTTTTGTTGTAGGGTCCGGCATCGCCACGCGCAGCTCCTCCCGTAGCTTAATCAGCATTGACTTGTCCTTATTAAACAAGTGATACGACGCGATCGTCAGAGTTCTAGCTGTTGTCTCAGTGCCAGCGACAATGACCACCATCCCCTCGTCTGCCATTCGGCGGGGGGTTCGCTCTTGGGGCGGTACGCTCGCGTCCGACAAGGCGTGGAAAAGGGTCTCGTGTTTTTCCCGTGTCGATGTCTTCCTAGATTCGGTGGCCATATCTTGTACTAGATATTGTAACCGAGATAAGCAAAGTCGGTGAATGAGGGGTTCAAAACAACTTACTGTCTAAGAGCGCGCTGACGCCCGGCCGGATCTTACTGAGGACCCAGCGCGGCATGTTCAATAGCGTATCCCCTAATGAAGGAAAGAAGCGAGTGATGTGAGCGGACGAGGTGAGTTCATTCATTGCAGATCTGACATCGCTCTTGAATGTTGGATCCTCGAGATAGCCAGCGCTTTGGCCCCAGGCGTAATGCGATATGATGTCGCAGGTCAGGGCAGAATAGCCGTCGTCCAATGTCACAACGACGTCTTCGCGATGTATTTGTTCGAACCGCGTCATGAGCTTGTCTACCTTCTCTTGTATGACTGGCGAGAGTCTCAAGACAGATTGCTTGGAGAAGAAGGTGTTGAGCATTGCTCGACGACGACGATCTGGTATATATAAAAACATGTTAGTCCATTTCTTCATTCGCCGGACTCTGGAGTCGATTCGGCCTATTTCATAGTTCCTCGGCAGTCGCTTGCTCTTTTACCCCGAACGAACAATACTTACTGTGACACATGTTAGCAGAGTTCCCTCAAAAAAGAACCCATTCAAAAGGGATTGATTGATCGAGACAAACCGTAGATCATGGTCAATCGTTGCAATCATGGACGACTTAAAAGCCAGTTCACTGATGAAATCAGGATCCTTGTCGCGTCTGCGGGACGACGGTGCATAGACCTCATCGTAAAAGTACGGATCTTTCACATGTACCTCGCGAGGATTGATCCGTACGACAGGTCCTATACCTGGTGAACATTTATACCATACAACTCTGCAGTGATCACTAACCGTATTTTTCGTGCATCTTTTCCACTTCCCAGATGTACATCCCGCCACGTATGACATCGTGATAGAATTCCAGCGCACGGCTAACGGCAGCTAGCTTCGGACCTGGAATATGAGAAAGGGGGTGGAAAGTCAACCGGTACAAGCTCCGGGTCAAGATCCAGAGGCATAGGAGACCACCTAAGATAGTCCACATCGTCATCGGGTTACTTTTAATAGCTAATGCGAATTGAACGCAGAAGGTGGTGAGAGGAACTGGCGCGGCTTGATATGGTCTCCTTTGAGGATTAGAGATGTGCATGATGGGTAGCTCGGCACTTATGTATCGAAGTCGGAACGAGACAGTGACTCAAGCTAGCTCACAGATGGTCTCATCAGTCCAACAGGAAAACAAATGCACTGCGCCTTTTCATCCAACGAGATGTCGGCGCAACGTGACCACTGTGCCACAACCAACGGCCGAGTGTTCTCGCCAAACACAGGTCTAGATTCTGTCCTCCTCGAAAATCAGACGGTCACACAGCAGATTGTCACACCCCCTTCAGCGGAACACAAACAATGTTAGCATCCTGTTCAGATTGCCAAGACTATGTGGCGTCTACGATGAATATTTGCCGATATTGCTTTGCCCTGTGACCCATATGTGACTATATAGACGTGCCCTTAGCGCGTAGTATAAGCTCGAGAGGGCCTCTTTATTCTGAGTCGGCTGAGACATCGCGGATGTTGGTGGCACGGAGAAAGATGAATCCGAATTAGTACCTAGGATACGCGCACATGAATCCCCAACTTGAAGGTGTCATGCAACCCAGGTTTCGGCACACATAATCTCGCAACACCTTCTCAAACTCGGGCCTCCAATTTGGAGATTTTCGTGAAGAAATCGAAAACTACTACTTTATTCTGCCATCGTAACATTGAATACATAGCCCACGATATATGCCTTCAATTGACAGTGAGAAGTGCCTTTGCTCGATGCAGCGGCCCGGGTCCGTTGGTAAGGAATGTGTGACTCTGGCATACTACCTTCTGTCGCTTTGTCACAAAGCGACACAAAGAGTGCCAGTGATTGGATCGATCCCATGCAGATATCTAGTCCAGCCACGACGCGGGCCACCGCCGCAGATACATGATAGAAAAACAAATATAGGCGCACATAGAGGAGAGGACCCCCGCGAATAAGGGTCCGCGATAGGGCTATGGGCATCGGGAGAATCTTTGCGTTACATTTGTGGCGTCAAGGCTTATGGACTAGGTCGATATCATTATTAGTAATAAGGAAGGTCGCGCTAATCGGGAGATTCACTGTCATTGAAACCCGGCAGACTCTTGCATCAGCATCAATGCGGCTCAGCAATGAACGTTTGTCGGGACAACCTGCAAACAACGAACGGGCGAGGATGACCACTTGAGGGGCTGAGAGTGATAACAAGGCGATGTGGGATCGCACTGTCGTTGCTCTGAGAACAAACTGCAGTCTGTATGTCCAATGGCAAACCATCTCGATGTTGTGTTGCACCACGTGCTGTCTGTGATTCAGCCCTGTGTAGGATTGTCCGTGACCGCGTATTACCTTTCACCTGCGCTGACGTTCTGGACCCGACGCTCTGGTACGCACGTGGTGGAGCTACGGCACGGGAATCTGACCTCGAAGTCATGCAGATACCCGTTGGGGTACCATGATACTGGAAGACGATAGGGCGAAGAGTGTTATTGCGTTGGTGCGCAAGAGTCTAATTCAATAGAGTGAGAAGAACAGCTAATGCGGCAGACATGGTCACAATGCTAAAACTGTTGGTTGGTGCAGATTTGGACTCTCCACCGTCTCCTGACGAGTCTCCCGAATCGTCGCCATCGTCGGTGATGGCCGCCAAGCTTTGGTTCACTGCAGGCTTCAGCAAGTCAGTGACGAAACTTGGCGCCCTAAAAGATGACCAGTCGTGTGTCAATAGGCCCCTGCGGCATAACGTTGATCAGCAACAGTTTGCACTACATGGGCGTCACGCGCATTACTTACCACTGCTCATCGTAGTCTTGTGTGCCCTCACGGATGTAGTAAGAGCCTGACAGCGACCAGATCATCCAGCCTGTGTGCTGTGACGTGAAGTAATCGAGAATGCATTTGGGATAAGGGTCCTGGGCGAGAGATGAGTTCTGGACAAACCCAAACTCCGTTACGACCATCGGCAGCTGATTGGCTGCGTTGCTCGAGAGTGTCGAAAAGCCTTCATCATATAATTGGTCCGTTAGGACTGTACAATTGCTTGATGGTGTCCCCAAGATGTTGGCGTATTCGTGCAGCTCGAGAACGATCTTGTCACCATAGCCCGAGAAGTCATCAAGGCTGAACGTCTGACTTCCAGGCAAAAGAGCAGTACCCTGAACCACTGCAGTGAGGTTCGCGTCGGAGTTTAGTCCTGACAGAAAAATCAGGGTATCGGCATTGGCTGAGTGGATGGCGTCAGCGCCCTGGCGCATGTATTTGTACCATGTCTCCCAGTTGTACGAATCGGACAGCTGAATATCTGTTAAAGGGATGCGAAGCTCGTTCCGTAGCGCCATTGATGTGAGGCTTGTCCAGTTTTGTGCCTTGATCAGTCGTTAGCGCGTTGCTCATCGTCGCTCTCTTTGCTGGGTCATCATCAGAGTACTCACACGGTCGGCCATGAAGGACAACCCTCTTGTCCAATTCTCGACATTGAAATATGTATCGTTGAACCATGAGTTACCATCAAGCGGGCTACAACACCAGGTTGCTTTTGAGACATGGTTGTCAAGATGAAGATAAATCTCCTGCTTGGCGCACTCCGCGGCAATAGCATCGAACACCTGTCGCATAATCAGCTTACCGG
Source organism: Xylariaceae sp. FL1272 (assembly GCA_022432385.1). Classification (NCBI taxonomy): domain Eukaryota; kingdom Fungi; phylum Ascomycota; class Sordariomycetes; order Xylariales; family Xylariaceae; species Xylariaceae sp. FL1272. Next base: position 645,798 of record JAJJXC010000017.1, read on the forward strand.
CTTCAGCGCACCTGTGTCACTGCAACTGCGACCGCACCTCTAAACGCCCCGTATTCGACGTGAATGAAGGATTGTTGGCCAGAATCTTGTTCAAGACATCTTCGCCGTCGTCGCCGAGCGCATCGGTCAATGATTTCTGAATCGTGATATCCTTCTCGTCGTTGTCATAGTATTGGTCGATCATCTCGATCGCATATGTCAATCGAACAGCATTCATACCCAGGCTCTTGATCTTTGAGACGATCGCTTCAATCGATTGGTATTGAAGTCCCTCTGGAATCATCGCCTCTAACGATCCCGACCAGTTGACCCCAGCATATGTGACTTTTGTGCCGGTCGCATCGTTGATCCATCGCCCCGAGGTGACGAGCGGACCGTTCGGCCATGATGCTCGACGCCGTATTTCCGTGCATGAAACGAGGGGGATGGCTGCCAGCCAGATAGCAAGCCAGACGGACCATCTGAGTCTGACCATAATGAACTCTAGAATTCGCGACCGTTGCGAATGTTGTTGAATGGAGGATAGCCTGCCATCTGCGAACGTTGAGAGACCGGTCAAAACGATACTGAGTGTGGTGGACATGCACGCTTAGGCCGTTTCAGTGGCGCAGATCAACACGGCCCGCCGCCCAGCTCGTATTTTCGGTGGCGACATGGCATGAGATGAAACCTGAAACCCCACAATGGCAGCTCCGATCCGACGATCACCGATGTCAGCGCAAATACATCCGCAGTCACAGGCACAGCCTCGAGAGCAATTGGCTTATGGTTATCTCCGTGGGTTCGGTTTGTTGGCAGTGATAATCGCCCGGTTATTCTGCTCTTAATACATGGAACAAGCATCGATGCAGAGACGGAAATCGGGTCGGAGCTGCAACCATGCCTCTCCAAATTTCGCGATCAACTCGAAGATAGCCTTCCCCCGTAGTCGATTGGTTGGCTACCCTTGAATACTCGAAGCTAGCTGCTTTTCTAACATGCCTTTAAGCTATATATAAGTGAAGAACAGAAAGTTTAACATATCTGCGTATGTGAACTGGGGTAAAGTAAGGGATGAGAATACATACGTTACGATACACTGAGGCAGGGAATAGATCGGGCCAGCGGCTACGGTTGATGATAGCTAGCTAGAGACTAGCCGCGCTGAAAATTGGCTCTAACGAAATGGTTCGTCGCACTGGCACATGATCGAAAGGTTATTCCTCTGCCAGCTGTGATGACACCTCAGTATGTTCCCATGGATCTTATTATTCTAATGGATCTGGGTAAAAGATCTATTAGCATATCAAAGATCGCATGAAGCATGAACTCGGGGATCGACAGACACGATGCGAGGGCAGTGGGATGGGGGCATTGAATGTGGCATAAAGGTTAAGATCAGGTACGTGGCGATTCATACTATCATTTTGAAGATGAAATGGCTGATCTAAGCCGTCCGGTCACTACTTATTGGTTTTCGTTTTCACTTTCTTCATAATGCCTCAAGCGCAATATGACAGAGCTAATGCTATATCCACAATGGCAGATGCATCACTGTCTTTTTTCAGAGCGTCATTTATCTAGGTGCGCTAAACAATACGTACTCGACCCAATATCGAGTTGTGATTCAATAAAATTCTCAGTCCAGGTATCCGGGATAAGACCCTTCATAGTCACTTATCGGGGCACAAAGGTGATATTGCCACGATCGTCGTTGTAATCGAAATATTCAGGATCCCGATTCTCCAAGTTCACGTGTATGTGCTCGAGGCTTGTGAGTTGTGCATCTCTTCAGCCAGAGGCGGGCAAGATAAGTCTAATGCACGTATGTAGGATCGCTGTGACTCGTCGGTTGCTCCGTCATGTGCACTGAAAGTAGACCAAGTCACTGCACATGAATTTATCGTTGCTCAAGTCCATTTTCATCCCACTGTAATACAACCCGACAAAGTGAATTTTGGGGAGCTCAGCTAAAATCGGCAAACGCCATACTCTTCAATACACGTGAGCCACTCGATAACGCAGCCAAGACTTCCATGGGCGCCAAGCTGCGCTGCTCTAGTCGCTGGGAAACAAACGAGGGCCACAAGCCACCGGGCGAAGAACACCAGCAGATTGTAGTTCACTCAGTAGATCTAAGAGGCATGAGTCCATACCTCGCGGTGCCATCAAAGAGACCGTAACAGGCAAGAATTCCTGGGTTCCAGTAAGCCTGGACACAAACGGCACCTCGCCAACCGGAATGGTAACATCAGGACAACCCGAACAAGAACTGATAGAATATACAGAAAATCCCGGCCTTGCCTTTCCACCGTGGCCATGTACCACGACATCATCTCTATAGTGTGGACTTCCAACAGTCTGGGGGAAGACTAGCAAAGGAATGTCCTCCTGCTCCGCAGCTGAGAATAAAGTCTCATTCAGCCATGTGGAGAAGGCGTGAAACGATGCGATGGAGAGGTCCAAGTCTTCAGGTCGAAGCTTTGCACCTGACTCGAGCCGGGCCTTGGTCACAGTCTCAATAAAAGGCTCTCGTCCGTTGGCAAATGTAAACTCTCTTACAAAGGGGGCAACGACATCGCGCCACATTGTGCCATACACAATTTGACGATAGATGGTACCAGTTGCCTTGTTCAAGTTGCTTGCGTAGCCTTCAGGGTGGGTCGCTGTCCACAAATCTTCAATACATGTGGGTGTTCGTGTGCATTCAAGATGCGTTTCGAGTCTTTCGACAAAGGCGTTCATCAGGTCTTGTGCTGCATCTCCTGCAATGCGTTTTCCGGGTGGGAAGAACTTAAGAGACTTGAATCCGCCTACTTCCTCTGGCATAACCGCATAGAGCAGTTTGAACCTCCTTTTCCTCGTCGCGTCGCCTCTTGCCAAGCTGGATACGGTACCTCCTATTTCGGTCCAACCCGCTAATATGGACATCACAAGCTGAGCCATCACGGGCGAGCGAGTGAACACCCCCACTGTATCCATCAGCGCCGTGCACACAAGCCCAGTGCTTAGTACCGAGCCAAGTGATGGTCTCACGCCATAAACACCATTTACTCCCGCCGGATGTCTGATTGAGCCTCCTGTATCCGTGCCCACGGTAAAGTCTAACCACTCATAGCTCGCGCAAGCTGATGCCGACCCAGAACTCGACGCGGACGGCTTCTGAAAGCCGTCTCCCCTAGGGTTGAACGGCGTTACTTCTTCAAGCCTCTCAAGCGGATCTTGACTGTCGCACCACTGGCACAACCTCGTCTTACCAACCAAGATTGCACCCGCTGCGATCAACGCACTGATACACGGGGCTGTAGACTCCTTCGCAGGGTAGAAATTGCGATAATCCCTACTCCCAATGCCAGTTTCGAGTCCAGCGACGTCAATAGCATCTTTAACGCCAAAACGTAAGCCTGCCAACGGCTTCGACGGTGATGATTCGATTGTATACAGACGCGACGGGACGGGAATCATGTCTGTGAAAGGATACCAGCGATATTTTGTTTCTGCGGTGGGAAGAACTCCTCCGACGAAGGCATGGTTGACATCGCAAAAGAGCCTATACACGCTAAAGACATTTCCAGTGTAAGCGTGTATTATGTACGGCCCTATGGGAATATCGGTATCGTCCTCGATGTAGTGCACGGGCGGTTGGCCTACATTGGAGGGCGCGGGACAAGAATGGGGTAGAATCAATGCTGTTGTGAAGTCTTAGCAAGGGAAGCGGGGAAATGGGGTTGAGATTTTACCTCTTAGAAAGTCTCTACTCCACACATCGTCATCTTCAAAACGCGATAGTGCAACATTGGGAGACAATAAAGTCGCCGGAATATACTCAGATTGATTATTGACAGGCTTCAATTTGTAAACCAGTTTGTCAAGCAAGAACAAGTTGGCCCCAATGGTGATGGTGATCATGGAGTTGACGGGAGTGAGCTGCCCTTCAACCTCAGCCATTGCAACCTTCCTGTAGAGTTGAAGTGTCTGAGATTGGTTGTAAGCTTACACACACGAAATCCGTAAAGCAAGAGAGCTTCTCTGTATTCACTTCTCAAAACTTTGCCAAAACGTAGAGCTAAAAATGTATGTGATATATGGCCCCATTAGCTCATGCAGTTGGGACTAACAGATGCCAATACCAACGGGCCGGGTGTGATATGCCATGTTGGTTCGTCGAGGCGTTGAGGCGCATTCCCACTTGGGGCGACTATGACCGATCTGTGCATGTAGGCAGTGACGTCCCTGCGACATTTCGACCTTTCATGCTGTCATTCCACCCCTGGGCCTTTTCAACAACACAAATTGCACGATTGACCGTTGCCAGCGATGCCAAGTGTTGAGTCCACGTACGTTGACAACCCTTGCGAATAGCTGGGTCAGTCGGAGTATATGCCGTACTAATGAAGGTTCTTCTAAGTTCGGACTGTTACTAGTACGCAAAAGATATAAAGACCGCTGATAATTGGGAACATGCTGTTAAGAATCTTTCCTCTTTACTTTCTAAGCCGGACTTGCACCAAACCAACACCAAGCGGGTTTCGATGTACCCTCACGATCTGGAATCGAGGATCCGCATCATTGAACAGTCTCGCCCAATCTCTCTGGCTCCTCTGCTTAGCCCCAAACAAAACCAGCATGGAAATATCTATCTGTCTCGAAAGGTGCTCTTCAAACCTCGTCACAGTGCCACTTTCCGGCAGTACAATATCGTTGATCAAGACAGATGTCTCAGGACCGCAACTTTCTAAGGCTGGGACTAGCGCGCGAATGATCTTGACGCAGTCCTCGTCGTTGTAGTTATGCAGGATCTGCCGTAGGAAGAAGACCGACGCATCATGAATTGGCTGGGGCTTGAAGAAGTCGTGGCGCTCAAAACTCACGCGGCCCGCAACGTCTTGTTGATCCTGGCTTAACTGTACGGGAGAGTTATCCTGAACGACGAAGCGCAGTGAGGGGAATTCCTGCGGATGTCCGTCAGAATAGACCCGGATCATGAGTGATTGAATCAAGAAAAAGCTAGACACAACAAATCTGGCGAGTAACTCACTCTAGCAAGCTTGATTGAGATGTGTCCACTGCCACCACCAACATCAACAACTTTTCCGCTTCCGAGGGATGCCCATGAGAAACTGTCTCGGAGCTCATTATCCCTCTCGTTGACTGGAGATACAACTATTGTGTTAGCACTCAAATCAACAGAAGCAAATCCGAGCACATGAAACTTACCTTTCGACCAAGCGCTCATAGCCTGACCAAAGCGCTTTCCCTTCTGCGGATACTTCTCGTGATATTCATACACGGGCATACCGAAGCGGTGATGGAAGGCCGACTGATCCGCACCTGAAACATCGGGCGAGCGAGTGATGAGAGACGACAGTTCGGAGGAAGCCTTGAACATGTCGTCGAGTTTCATGTCAGCTAGGGCATGCCAGTCCGGCCACCGGGCCAACGAGGCTGAGATGGCAGTGTGTTTGAAGTACTCGTCACCACCTTTTCCTGAGTCTACCTGCTCGAAGATATGATGTGTCGCGAGAAGCTTCAACAGAGCTTGTGTGCGGTTTTTGTCCATGCCTGACTTGTTCGCAATCTCGGCGACACTCATCTTAGCTTCCTGTACTTCACTTTCACCACCGCTTGATTCGGTAGGGAGGGGTATGTGCTTGAAGAACCCGCGATCGATCGCGACTTGCATAGCGGCGAGGTCATAATGCGAGAAGACCATCTGACGAATGGTGGTCTTAGGCCCATTGACTAGTGATAGCAGATCAAGTGCAGCATCATTCAGTGCGGCTCTCAATGATTCGTACTCGGGATCATCTGGGACTTCTCCGCCATTTGCTTCGAACGTGGGCTGAGGGGATGAGGTTCCCTCAAGAAAGTCGTTGATCTGCTTAGATAGAGAAGCGACTCGCTTCCCAAGTGCGCTGACAGATACCTCGCTCAGGGGAGTGGACCTTGACTCCTGAGCACCCATAATGAAACAGGATAATCATGCATACGTCCCAGAAGTTTAGAGACAACAAACTACCGGTGTTCTCGCTTCATAGACATCCTTATGGCATATCTCATTCAACACATTACTTACGTACTTACATCAACCTTCCGACGAGCGACTATAGCCATCACATGAGATAACATGACACTCGCCGGCCTGCTATGTTTGCTGTATTGTAAGGCATCCGAGCAGAACGGTGTCGGGTCCCGGGTCTCGGACCTCGGCCGAGCCTCCGAGTTGTGCAGAATCCCGACAAAGACGGTGGTCGAGTTCACTTATACCTAGCTAGTCGGAGGCATTCCATTGCAATAAATAAGGTAGAGTTCTTGATGCTGGCGTGACCAGAAACTGGATTTTAGAGCAGTTCCTCTATGCTTGTGTGTGTGCTGTTAGTGATATAACCTTAAACACGATTCTGACAAGTTTGTTACTGAACAGTGAAAAGAGTGAGCGTGACTTGGTAACCGGCTAGTAACAACTTTTGATGCGGCCTAGTTCTTCACGCGGTGATGTGTCATTCATTCGTTTCAATTGACTCCTTAATATCAATTGGAAGGGATATATACTTGGTGATCATATACAGTATATACACAAGTTTGCACAACTTAGAAAGCAGGTTTCTTGCTTGCAGTTAGAGTTGAACAGTGAAAACCTGCCCGCTGAGCGGTGTCGCACCGCGAGTAGTGACATAAAGATTTCCATCCTGTGAGATCTGGATGGACGTAGGTCCCAGCAGCTCAGTGTTGTTCACAGCGTAGTCACTCAGGCCATCGGTCGTCACGCGAAGGACAGCACCAGGGCCTTGGCAGAGGTAGGCCGTTCCGTCGGCGGCAACATAGAGATCGTCCCAAGAGACGCCCGGGCTGGTAAATAAAGTTTCGATGTCGCCGACGAGTTCACCCGTAGATGCAATTTGCACGCGGCCGAATACCGCCTGGGCAGTATTAGTGTAGTAGAGATAGTCGCCGACGATCTTGAGCCCGTTAATTCCGATAGCAGTAGTCGCGTTGGCAGGGAATTCGAAGGCGGGATCAGTGGCGAGCTCGTCAACAGCGCCCGAACTTGTATTCACGCGCCAGAGAGCGCCAAGATTAGAATCCGCGAGTATAACGGTCTCGGGGTGCGAGGGCAGAGAGGCTGCGCCATTTAGGAAAACGGCGTCGGGCAGTGTGGCTGCAATTGAGATGGTGGGGCCGCCGGAAGTGCAGTTTTTCTTGGAGAAGTCGACGAGATAAACGGTTTCGTCCGTGTACATGAGGTTACCGCGGACACCCCCTGTAACGGCGAACTTGTCCGGGCCAACTTCAGCAATGCCCGTCAACGCTGTAGCCCCGGGGAGTTGCGCGATGAGATTCGCCTCGGGACTCTCAGCAAGCGGATTAATCTCGTACAAGGAGGCGTTCGCGAACGTCGTTAGGAGAAGCGAGGTTTCAGACCGGAGATAGCTATTCTCTATGTCGACGAAAGTTGAAAAGTTATACAACTGCTGGAAGGAAGACGCCCGAGCTGATAGCAACGGTGTCGCGTTCGCGGCAACGGCGACGAATGGCAGGGAGTTTACGACACGCATGATGGGCCAATTACAGTGAATTCAGAGAAGTTCTTGTCAAGCAGGTAGCCACGAAACACAGCGTGCCATACCTATACAGAAACACGCCCTGACTTTTATACGAGATGTTACCTTGTATCATAGGATGGACCATGTTCCTGACCATTCTACAGCATACTTTGGTTTACAACACTAGCCTTGCAGTTGAACCTAGAGCATTACGTACCCCCAGCCAAGCGTCGCATTCAGAGTGCCATTGTTACCGAATTAGTAAGGTCAATTGAATGGTTTCGACATGCTAGGTTAGAGTAACGCGGAGACCTAATTGGGGTCTGTCATGGATCCTCGGGGCCGACCCGTCCTTTAGCTACTGCTCACAGGGTTATTTATTGTCCGTCTGACCTGGTTCAGGTATCGTACCTACTGTATCCAGGCTTAGGACATGCGACCTCGACCAGCATTGGATATTGTCAGAGCTGACAAATTTCACCTTAGAGACTCACTGAGAAAACTACTACAGCGGGCCCCTTTGTATGATTGTATCTTTACCGGGAATGTGGGGAGTGTTATCAGACGCACTCAGAATATGGAGAATGCTTGTGACCAGATTGTGACCAGGCTATGACCAGGCTATGACCTGTGTGTGACTATTGGGGCTAAGTCTAGAAATTGTTACGCGGCGACTGTCTTTCAATAACAGCACAACGACATGGCTGAGATGGGCGTGATATCAAGTGTGATGATGGACTTTAGTTTCGTTTAGTCAGTTCATTTCGATTGCTAAACTCGCATGTTACCCTCCTGATGGGGCTCTGAGTCTGCCGTTCAAATCGCCAAGCCAAAAGCCCGTTGCAACGGGTAAAGCGGGCAGGATACCAAAGGTAACCTAGATCGCTGTCCCAGTCGTTGTCCCTGAAATAGACGCGCCCCTCCTAACATGGTCCTAACGGTCACCAGGTCCCAGTTTATCAAATACATACATGTCTCGCAATGAAGTGGCAAGCATACACAATTGTGACATCCCCTTGAAACTCACGTCAAGAGAATGTATCGCATCGCAATAGCGGCGACAACTAGGCTTTGAAGGGGCGCACTATAAGCTGGATACCCTTGGATCCCTTCTGAGCAACAGGGATGTAATAGTCGCCCTCGATCTCAACGTCGCGGACGGTCGTTTGATACAGCTCAAGTGTGCCCGCCTCGCCTCCTATGGGTTCGACTTCTTTGCTTGTCCAAGTCCTCCACATATTTGCCGAGAATAGTGCTAGCTCGGAATAAGAGAGGTTCATGCCGAGACAGTTGCGACTGCCCCTGCTGAAGCTCACGAGGTACTTCTCTCGACGCTTGCCGTCGGGGCCAAGCCATCGCTCAGGTCGAAAGGCTTTGCTGTCTTGGAAGATGCTTTCGTCGTGGTGAATACCAACAGCCGACATACCGACCGGTGTCTTTGCTGGGATGACCCATTCCTTCCCCGTGTTCTTGTCTGTGAACAAGATGGGGTTGTCAGGGTCAATACGTTGCAGTCGCATCGACGAGCCATAGCTCAGGCGTAGACCTTCTTTGACCACGGCCTGCAGGTATGGTAGATTCTCCAGTACTGCCAGTGGGACAGAACCGACATCGCTAACGTCGGGCATTACTGTCTTCAACTCCTCCTTGAGTTTACGTAGCGTGTCAGGCTGCGCTACTAGCCAGTACACGATCGTTTCCAAGGTCATCGCCGTTGTTAAGGTTCCTGCCATTACTTCCATTACAAAATAGTGAGTCAAACGCGAACCCAACTTATCGTTGCATACTTTTATCGATGAGGAAGCGAGAAAGAAGTGATTGCTACTACATACCGGCCATCTGTGCGTCGTCCCTGTGGACAGCATGTCAGTTCAGATAAAATCTTCCTTACCCAAGCGAAACAACGATCCATTGACTTACGACAATCTTTCCACCGACTTCTCGTGATCGGGGACCTTCGCCTCGAGAGCAGCGCGAAAGATAGTTGGTTGGTCTCGTTCGCGCCAGTCAGTGTTCTCGCCATGGATAATCTTCTCGACGGCAGCTCGAGACTCCCTCTTCTGTTCTAGGTACAATCCCGCGCCGTGATGGAGTGCCTTGACGAAGGCGGTCGGGAAATAGTTCATGATATCGTACACCCACCATATATGTTTCATAATGTGCACTGACGTGGCACCCTCAAATGCTGCAGCGCGGGACCGAGGGTCAAAATCTGGATGCTCTACACATTCCGCTATGTGAGCATAAAAAGAGCATGGGACACTAGGGGCAGTCAGACCTACCTATGCGGTGTTGGCATCGTGCAAAACAATATGTCTCGACGATGTCTGCATGACGATGCTGTCAGGGTACTTCTTTGCAGCGACCAGGAGCTTGGTGTAACAGTGGCCTACCGTTTGTGAAGGCAGCAAGCATGTTACTGGCGTTAAGTACCTTGCCGCTGTTCATGAACTCTTTCATTCGCATCTGGACCACATCATTTCTTTCTTGCATGACAGGCTGCAGGGACCTGACTGCAGTCGTACTGAAGAAGGGGTTGAGGGCATTGCGGCGCATTCGATGGACATCATGATCAATCGTTGAGAAGACACATAGATCGAGCCCAAAGTACCTTACGAGGTTATAGTACTTCTCTGAGCGACGCGGAGCGGAGTGGCCAACATAGATAGTGTCGTAGAAGTCCTATCGACATCAGTAACGAGAAAGGAAATGAGTCTGTCTGGGCCGTCAATGAGCATACGGGATCAGAAATGTCTACAAGCGATTTGAGTCAGTCTTCCGTGGTCGATCTGTTCTACGTCGATATACGCTGGCACACCGCATTTGCAGTACCATCACGGCGTAGACTAGGTTGAAACAAGAGATGCGAATCGAGATTGCTTCTTACGGAGCTCCCAAGGGGAAATTCGGATGATTGGCCCATATTTCTTGTGCATTTCGATAATCTTGAACTCGTATTTCCCACCAAGCCATGTGTCGTAATACATCTCGTATCTAGGAGCATTCAGCGCGGGTGCATGACTAATACAACACACGTCTTCGTGCTTACAGAAGGGTCATGGCAGCGAGCCGCGGACCTGGAATGTGAGCGATAGGACTCAAGTAAAGACGCCAAAAGGCCCCGTAGAGTGCGTATGCCACCAAACCAGCCAACACCACGCCCCAGAGGGAGAGGTTGAAGCCAAGCATATCGAGTTGATTATTAAGCATGATACGACGTAGTCGGTCCTCGAGACCTATGCAGAAGAATTGATAACTTTTCTTACTATCATCCGGACTCATGAATTCATTGAATACATGCCGGACTTTATTGCTTGCCAATTACTCCTTCGCATAATGCCAAGTGGAGTCAGATCGCGCAACCTTCGGCGCCTCGGACGATGATAAGCTCCACGATCGGCTACGAAGCGTCTATTCGGATGCGGAACCGACCGCGTATCACCCGATATAAGAATTATGTAGCATAAGCTGCTTACAGATAGTGTCCGAGGCTGGTGGCGATGACAGGCAGACGACATGTTGTGACATGTTTCATAGTGGTAGTTAAGGCCGTCATGGTCTGCACAAGGTTCTACGACATTGTTGCGTTATTTTACCTACTCTGATCGAAGGTTTTAATTGAACGCTAACTCGTGTATTCATAAAATCTCTCAGAAGAACTAGATGTCCTTGTAGACCCTTGATTAACTCGAGAAAACATGGCATCTGCTTCAGAGCTCCCTTCTCTACTCGTTTTTGGGTCTCACACCAAACTCCCTCCAGCAGATATCTTAGAGGAGCTCAGGCAAGACTTGAAGAGCTCCCAACGATTATCACCTCTCAAAGATGCTGTGACAGACTTGCCTCGGTTTTGGAATGCTCTGAGCCAATCTGACCCAGAACTGAGACATGTGCCCGGAGAGAGGCATCTCGAGGAAGTCTCACAATGGCTCGAAGAGGGCGACACCATTCCCCATAGCGAAAGCGACGCCCCAAATCACGTTACTCTTGCAATCACCCTTCTAGTACACATAAGCCAGTACTCTCGGTATCTAGACAGTCTAGGAAAAGACGCCCTCTCAAAACTACTCCGCAGTATACAAGCTGGCGGTGTCCAGGGGCTCTGCTCTGGATTTCTCAGCAGCATCGCAGTAGCAAGCGCAGAAAGTGAAAAAGACTTAGGATCTACAGCAGCCGTCGCACTACGTCTAGCTGTATGCATCGGTGCATATGTCGACCGCGATGGCATTTACTCTCAGTATCCCGAGAAGTACTCATGTGTTGCATTACGGTGGAAAGAAGAGAATACCTGTAGTAGGGATGAGGTTGACAACATAGTACAGTCTTTGCCATCTGTGAGATAAGATACTCTCCTGATGCTTTCTTACACCTCGAGTGCTGACTGTGTCCATTACTAGGCATATATCTCGAGTTTTAACGACGACACATGTGTGACGGTCACAGTTAAGACAAGTGATGTTGACCGTTTGAGCCGGCTGGCTCACGCTTCTGGTCTTCGGCCAATACCTGTCTCCGTACATGGCCGTTTCCACACTCAAGCGCATACGAAAGCAGCGCGTAGGCTTGCTCAATTCATCTCACAGTCACCAGATCTGATCATACCAACCGCTGAAAAACTCTTGGCCCCTGTCAGATCCGCCGTAGATGGCAAAGTTCTTGACAGCGGCTCTCTCGTACAGCACATCCTCGACAACACACTCCTAGAAGTAGCCGACTGGAATTCGACAATCCGTTCAGCTGTGAGCCAGCTTCCAACGAATAGTAGCAAACTGGCGGCATTCGCAGGATTCGGAAACCACATCCCCCAAACTCTGCTACAGGCGTCATCGCTCGAGGTCCTCATGCTCAGCAAAATAGGGACGAAGAATCCGAATTCGCAGCCGCGACCAGAATACCCTGCCCACTCCATTGCCATCGTTGGCATGGCTGGGAGATTTTCCGGTGCGGATACGGTTGAAGAGCTTTGGGATCTGCTCATAGAGGGGAAGACAACTGTCGAACCTGCACCCGTGGAGCGACTGGGTCTGTCACAAAGTGACGATTTTGCAAACACGAAGTGGTGGGGCAACTTCATTCGGGATCCTGATGCTTTCGATCACAAATTCTTCAAGAAGTCTTCTCGCGAAGCTCTAGCTTGGGATCCTCAGCAGAGGTATGTTCGTCTGATTGCTCAGTATTGCTATCATCACAGGTTTCGAGGGAGACTCGAGAATCATCCTGTAGCTGGATTAAAATCGCGATCATCTTAATTGAGTGTCACTGACATAGACATGGGCAACAGGATACTTCTTGAAGTGATATATACTGCTCTCGAGTCATCCGGCTATTTCGGCCCTTCGTGGTCAAAGGAGCCAAATGATTACGGCTGTTATATCGGCGCCTGTATCAGCAACTACTATGACAATGTCTCGTGTCATGCTCCCACGGCCTACGCTACTATGGGGACGACGCGAGGTTTCATCTCCGGGTGCATGAGCCACTACTTTGGATGGACTGGCCCTGCCCTTACCATAGATACCGCCTGTTCAAGCTCACTGGTGGCCATCAATACTGCTTGCCGGGCAATCTGGTCTGGTGAATGTTCTCGAGCGATCGCCGGCGGCACGAACGTTATTTCAAGTCCCTTTGACTATCACAACCTGTCCGCGGCAGGATTTCTGAGTCCAGATGGCCAGTGTAAGAGCTTCGACGTGAACGCTAACGGCTATTGCCGCGGCGAGGGTGTAGCTGTTGTCGTTCTGAAGAGACTGACAGATGCTGTCAAAGATGGAGATGACATTTTGGGTGTTATTGCCGGCTCAGCTGCGAACCAGAATCACAACGAGAGCCTCATCACTGTTCCTCATTCCGGCTCCCAGACTGCCCTGTATAAGGACGTACTCAACCTCAGTGGTCTTCCCGTAGAATCTGTCTCATACGTGGAAGCACATGGCACTGGGACTGGCGTCGGCGACCCTGTCGAGGTGCGCAGTATCCGTGAGGTCTTTGGTGGCCCACAGAGAGATTCACTGCTCCATTTTGCGTCAATAAAGGGGAATATTGGACATACAGAGGGAACAGCTGGTGTTGCTGGCCTCATCAAAGTGTTGCTGATGATGAGACACAACCGCATTCCGGTACAAGCAAGCCACACTATGCTGAATCCAAAAATTGCGGCACTTGAGCCAGACATGATGGCCATACCAAGGAAAATCACCCCCTGGGACGCACCATTTAAGGCAGCTTGTGTCAACAGCTACGGTGCGGCTGGGTCTAATTCGGCCTTGATGGTTCTCGAGAAACCAATGATATCGAGCAAAGCTGTTCAAGCAGTCGCAAGTGCTTCGCGATGGCCACTCTTCATTTCAGCAAGCTCTGCAAATAGCCTTGCGATGTATAGTCAGAAGCTTCTGGGATTTCTTCACGATGGAAAGGCAGAGGTCGACTTAGATGTCCTGGCGTCTTTGACCTTTAACCTTGCTTCCCGAGCTAATCACGCCTTGCCTCACATTCTCGCTGCAACAGTCAGCAGTATAGCAGAGTTGAAGGCGAAGCTGGAGAATACGTCATCCTCAATTCAGTCTGTCACCGCAGACAGCAGAAAGCCTGTGGTTCTTGTGTTTGGAGGACAAGAGAGCGACTTCATCGGCGTCTCTAAAGACATCTACCAGTCATCTAGGCTATTCCGTCATCATTTAGATGCTTGCAACGCCGTCGTTGTCGCTCAGGGTCTAGAGAGCTTCGTCCCTGGGATATTTCAACGCACTCCAATGCAAAACCTGGTCACTTTGCATACGGCTCTTTTCGCAGTTCAATATGCTTCAGCCAAAGCGTGGATGGACTCTGGACTGCGTGTAGATGCAGTTGTCGGCCATAGCTTCGGCCAATTGACGGCTCTGTGTCTTTCCGGGGTGCTATCACTCTCGGATGCGATCACTTTGATGGCAGGAAGGGCAAAGTTGATGATGAAGCATTGGGGCGACGAGTCTGGGAGCATGGTGTTCTTGCAAACAGATCGCCAGACGGTTGAGCGAGCCCTTCAGGCGTTGATAGCCAAGGACCAAGGGTTTTACGCGGAGATAGCGTGCTACAATGGCCCCCAGAGTCATGTTGTGGTCGGCTCTTCCAGTTCAATTTCCGCTGTGGAGCGCTATTTCGCCCACGCGCAGGTCACAGTTCGCACCAAGAGACTCCAGGTCACACATGGGTTTCACTCCAAATTCACTGAGCCCATGCTCGATCATCTCGACTCTTTAGCTCAGAAACTGTCGTTCCGACGGCCTACAATCCATCTTGAACCCTGTGATGCCGAGGAACGAGCGGAAGACATCAGTTTTCGCGCCATCGCAAACCACACGAGAAAGGCTGTATTCTTCCAGTCGGCGATCGAAAGACTTGCAAAGCGCTTCCCACAAGGAGCCACATGGATTGAGGCTGGTCGCGGGTCATCGGTCATCAACCTGACCAAAGGCTCTGTGCCTGATCCTCATGGGCACACTTTCCTATCACCGCAGCTCACGTCCTCCGACGCGCAAGGTTCGCTCATTAATGCGACACTGGACCTATGGAGGTCCGGCTATTCTGTACAGTACTGGCCCTTCCACAGAAGTCAAAAACATGACTATGGCCCCCCTCTATATCTACCGCCGTATCAGTTCGAGAAGACCCGGCATTGGCTCCCGTTCACAGGGAATCGCACGGATAAGAGCGAAGCGACACCTGGACCTGTAGTGGCATCGGATAAACATGAGATTTTGTCCTTCTTGCGCTTCAATGACAAGCAGCAAAATGAGGCGGTATTTAGAATCGACGCTGCCGCTGATCGCTTTAAGGTCATGCTGGGCGGGCATGTCATGGCGGGGCAAGGATTGTGCCCGGCTTCGCTATACTACGAGCTCGTCTCACGAGCAGCTATGCTTCTCGAGCAAGAAGCAAATGTATCGACTCATGTACCCACCGTTCATGATCTAATTATGAAGTCGCCTATCGGCGGCGACACGAGTGTTGACATCATCCTCAAGCTGAAGCGTCTCGGAAATGGTCTGCATCTTTCGTGGAGCTTTTCCATCACAAAGGAGTCTACCGGTGCGGGTCGCAAAACGCATCCATTCGAGGTGTCAACTGGCACGGTTTGTCTAAAGAGGCGAGATGATGCGCAGAGTCTGAAGGAGTTTAAGAGGTTCGAGTCTCTCACAGGGACTCGTCGGGTTGACGAGGTTCTTTCGAACCCCAATGCCGAGATGATGCAGGGAAAACACATCTACCGCGCATTCACGACTGTCGTTTACTACGCTCCCCCGTTCCATGGCATCAAACAGATTGCTAGTCTGGATATGGTAGCCGCCGGAAAGGTGACCATCACCCCTGACGATGGACCGGATGACCAGCGCCTTTGCGATACGCCGATGACCGACAGCTTCATGCAGTTCGCGGGCTTTTTGGTCAATTATTTCAACAATACCAGCACCGAGGATGTTTTCGTCTGCGGTCATATTGAACACATCGAAATGGGAGGCAGCTTCGATCCTGATGCAAAGAACTGGATCGTGTACGCAACAATGGAAAAGAGCGGAGAGATTATCATGACAGCTGACGCTTACGTGTTCGAAGCTACAAGCAGAAAGATGGTTATGAGCATCTTTGGTCTGAAGTTTAATAGAATGCCACAAGCTGCGCTTGGAAAGATGCTACAGAGTGTCAATAAGCCCAGGCTCGCAGCACCTGCGCCTTCACAGGCTCTTGCGACGCGCATGACAGCTATTGTGGAGGAACAACCAGCCCCAACCGCTGTTCGAGACTCTCCAGCAAAAGACCAATCGCGGGTCAACAGCAAGCGCACTGAATTACTCCAACTGTTGTCCCAAATCACTGATGTTGCGCTCCAAGATATCACCACAAAATCAAGCCTCGAGGATCTCGGGATCGACTCGCTCATGGCGACTGAGGTCCTGAACAATATTCGATCCGCGCTAGGGGTTACGATCGATTTGACGACATTTACCTTCCTCCCAGATGTTGAAGCCTTGATAGCCAACGTGGACCAGCAGCTAGGTCTTGGTGGTGGTGATAATGTCAAAGATGACAGCTCGAACACACCGCTCACGCCAGCCGTATCATGGGACATGGTATCGACTAGGTCTGCGAGCTCAGATCCCACCAGCTACGGTGCGAACACGCCTGTCAAGACAACATCTGTATCGGCCGCAGCTTCGCCTCTACCTTCTCTGATCAAAGATAATGTAGAAACACTCTCGAAGAGCGCACAAGAACCAACGTTGATTTCTGCAGCGGACACATTTCAAGATATCAGATTTCGATATGATCAACTTGCCGAAGGTATTGGCGGCCTAGGATTCTGGTCAGAAGCATACCCACATCAGTCTCGCCTAGTCCTGGCATATGTGTTGGAAGCATTTGCTGAACTAGGGTGCGATTTGCGAAAGCTTGCGGCTGGAGATGAAATTCCTCAAGTACAAGGTGTGCTGGAGCGACATACGCGACTCATTCAGCAACTACTTCGGGTTGTCGAGCAGGGCAAGCTCATCTTCCAGTCTACAGATCAATCTTACTCGAGGACAGAAATTCCTGTTGACCCCACGAGCGCAGAGACTATTTATCATCAGATAATTGACCTTTATCCGCAACACGCGAATGTCAACAAGCTTGTACGGATCGTCGGATCGAACTTGGCAGGTTGCTTGACTGGTAAGACGAACGGCATACAAACAGTGTTTGGGGATAAGGAAGCAAAAAGGATACTCGAGGACATTTATGCCTTTTGGCCCTTGTTCAGGACGCCTACACTGGTCCTCGGTGACTTCATGACTAGAGCAATGACAAACGCGGCCGGGGGTGGCAAGTTCAGGATCCTGGAGGTAGGGGCTGGAACTGGCGGCACTACTGGATATCTAGTCAACCTCTTGAGAAACCATGGCATCTCCTTTGAATATGTCTTTACTGACATTTCATCGTCGCTGGTAGCAGCTGGCCGACAGAAGTTTAAGGGCATTGAGGGCATGACTTTCGAAGTACTAGACATTGAGCAGATGCCAAAGGCAGAGTATCGCCAAGCTTTCCACTGCATCCTCGCCAGCAACACGATACACGCGACGCGCGATCTTGACGTATCACTCCGCAATTTGCGAGCAATGCTCCGAGCAGACGGTGCCTTGACATTAATCGAGATTACAAGACAGGTCTTTTGGCTTGATCTGGTTTTCGGTCAGTTTGAAGGCTGGTGGCTATTCGAAGATGGCCGATCTCACGCGTTGATGAACGAGGAGGACTGGGCAAGTCGAATGCGAGCAGCTGGCTTCGACCAGGTTTTATGGTCTGATGGTCGTTCACCAGAGTCTAAGACGGTTCGTACCATCGCGGCGTTCCCGTCTTGCTCTCATGATAGCATACCTCCAGCTACGAAGTCCTCCAGCCGAAAGACCGTCAAGAGTCCAGCCAGTACAGTAAAGGTGGCACTTGAGACAGTTGTATACAAGCGAATAGGAGATCTTGATATACACGCCGACGTATACTACCCTGCCGGCGGAGAGCTACCGAAGCGGAAGATGCCAGTTGGTAGGGTTGACCCATTCCTAGCTCTGATCCTTTTCGCAAACGATTGACTCACGTGCTAACTCTGCAATTAGCATTGATGATTCACGGGGGCAGCCATATCATGTTCACTAGAAAGGATGTACGCCCATCGCAGACGCGGCTCCTTGTGGAGAGAGGATTCCTCCCCGTTGCCTTAGACCATCGTCTTTGCCCTGAAGTTTCGTTACTCGAGGGGCCAATGGCTGATGTTTGCGATGCACTCGAGTGGGCGCGGAATACTCTACCTACGCTCAAGCTAAAGAGGCCCGGCTTACCGATCGACGGCGAGAAAGTGGTTGTCATTGGATGGTCGTCAGGCGGTCAGCTCGCGATGTCAACCGCATGGCAAGCTCCACAACGCGGATTGCGGCCGCCCGAGGCGATCCTCGCATTTTACTGTCCCACCGACTACGAAGACCCGTGGTGGCAGAATCCAATACAGCCCGTCGGGGCTGAAGACACAGGCATGAAATACGATGTGCTCGAAGCTGTACAAGATAAGCCAATCACGAATTACGGGATCTTGGGCGCCTGGGAGCCCCTCTCAGACCCTCGCCTTTTGACCGATGCTCGCGCCCGCATCGTACTTCATATCAATTGGAAAGCTCAAACATTGCCAGTCATCACTGGAGGGCTACCGGATAGGAAGAAGGCTGATACGTACCATGACAACCGCGACTGGAACGCTCTTCCCCAGCCGTCGCTGGAGGCAATCAGAGCCGTGAGCCCCATGGCACAAATTCGTGCCGGTAACTATAGCACACCCACTTTTTTGATTCACGGCACTGCCGACGACCTTATTCCCTGGCAGCAGAGCCAGGGGACGTATGAAGAAATGGTCGCTAGAGGTATCCCCGTCGAATTGGTCCTAGTCGAAGGAGCACCACATATCACAGACCTGAGCAGTGATCCTGACTCGAAGGGCTGGCAAGCCGCGCTTCGGGGATACGACTTCATTTGTTCTTATGTAGCTTAAATCGAACGCTGATACATTGCCGACCAGTCTTATGACAGGTGCGTGAGGGTCAGTAGCTGCGCCGCGTCACCGCGGAGAGGTGAGAACCGCTCAACGCCGACGGAACTGGGCGGGGCGTCCTTTTGTACAAGGTGACTCGGACCGTGGCTTGAACTACCTTGCTGACAACTTGTAAACAAACTGCGGGGTTGCGGGAATTTATGCTGACATACATTGTCGAATGTTTTATCTCTCCTCATAAATAAGCAGTCGTTTGTTTTGTTAAAACCGCTGTGGACCCTTAAAAACCGATGTAAGTGGTTGTGCTTCCAACCAAGAAGTATTGATCCGCGAAAATGCAGCACTGTTGACACGTGGTAACCTTGTAATGTATAGGGTAGCGTTACATTGGTCTTAGCGAGGCTCATCGAGATCCTGTAGACGATGTGTCTCTGGCGAGTCTGCATCTGTTTTGCATAAGGATTGGTCTCGGAACTTTAAGAGCTCGCTCGGCCCTCGGGAGCAGGGTATTTCTGATTCGACCTGCAGTCATGCTCGGCAAGCCCCGCGAAGGACTAGGGCCAATATACACCTATCACTCATTCTAATGTACTGTCCATTTGACCGCTTCTATATACAATCAGGCGACATCGAGGCACATAGATCGAGTCATAACACGATGAGGTCAAGTGCAGCGAAGCCCACTATATACCACTCATTACAACTTTTTACACTGACGTATCAGGCTAGGTCCACAACCCACCCCTTCAGACTATAAGCTCGGAATCAACCTGAAATCCGTGTCCCTTGAGTGTGAGCCATCTCATCCTTCTTGATTACGTCACGAGCCCAATTACTAGCACACTGCACAAGAAGGCAAGCAGGAATCGAATCCTTATCAATACAGCCTGCGCCACACGGATCCTGATTCGTTCTTGTGAAGGAATCACGCTTCGCTGGAAATCTCGGTGAGCATTGGTGATGGCCTTACGTGAGATCTTCTTGGCTCTTAACTCCATTACACCGTCCTCCTCGCACATTCCTGCCAATTGAGCTATACTACTGGTCTGAGAGAGGACGAGTGGTCGCTCTGTTACTACTAATCTGGAGAGAGCGAAGCCAAAGCAATGTATTTGGAACATGAACTCATAAGACTATATCAGTCTGTCTACTCACAACTTAGTACGCTGGAAGGGTTCTTCTGTCAGAGACGGATAATTTAAACATGGTCCCAGACTATGTTGTCATCTGTATGCCAAGACTAAAAGATAATCCCGAAAATGGTCTCAGAGTCGAAATCCTTAGACCATGATCTGGATACACCCCTACACTCCGGTATCATTGGTACCTTGAAGCTTTCGATTCAATGCCGGTCCCGCCCCACGGTCTCGCGTAAACGGACATGCAGAACGACATCCTGCCTTTATACTTTAGCTGCATTATCACTCGCTCCTTTGCAATTGGTAGGAGCTAAACCACGGTCCCCGGTGATCCAGTAACTGTGCATGCCCGTCGAAGTATCGGGAACCGACAATCGAGTATGATCTCACGTCCGCAGCGAGTCTAATACGTTGATGAGCCTGCTCCCTCGCCCAATTACTGCTCCTCAATATTCCGCCTTATTGCACCATGGCTACGGCATACAATAAGCCTATACAAAACTCGCGGGAAACTACCGTATCGAGTGTTTCGATTAACCCGCTAGCCAGCTCGCTCAGACGCACGACGTGCGATGTCTGTCGTGAACGCAAGGTCAGATGTGATCGTACAAAGCCAGAGTGTTTAAGGTGTAAAAGGTTCGGTAGCGTCTGCACATATTCGGCACTGGATACCGATGCAGCGAGGATCCAGAAAGCCCTAAATAGTCTTTCCAAGAGACTCGGTACGATATGTCTTGCTCATGAAACTTGCCCCCAGCGACGTTTTGACCCTGTCGCATTTTACTCACAAACTCCATAGAGGAAGCCGAGAGTAGACTCCAGTCTCAGCCGCACGCTGTGCAATGTCTGTCCCCTCCATCACAAGGGCCAGTGCCAGACTCCAATGCTGCTAAAGCACCATCGTTTAACTACTCAACCACCAACAGTGAGGGTTACGATTGGGACTAGTATGCCATCTCTGATCACATTAATATGTGTGTAGCTTATTGATCTGTGTTTACAGCGGGAACCGACCTATGGTCGACTTTGGACTGCCAGATGGGATGATTTTTAGCCATGATTTTCCTACAGCTATCCCACCGGACAATACGCCAGCCACGATACCTATAGCAGAAGAATCCAGCTTTACACATCAGATAGGTCATGAGCCTATTACGACAACAACGGCAGACAATGCGGCAAGTCTTTTGGACAGTCGCCTAGGATCTTATGCAATATCAGTCGAGGATTGTGAAAGGATGTAAGTATGCCAAAATGCCTCACTAGGGGTATTATTTGTAGGTGCTCAGGGCTAAACCTACCTATAGGTCTGAGAGATACTTCGCTGTGGTTCAACGGCACTTGCCTCTCGTGAAAAAAGAGGCGTTCTTTCGAAACCTGCAACGATCTCCAGAAAAACATCAGATCCTAGCTTTGAAGTATGCAATATGCATGTCTGGGGCTGAAGGAACTCTGCCAGACATCTATATAAAAGAACGATGTTATAGTGCGGCGCGACATCATCTAGAGGAAGCCGAGTTGGGGTCGGACAAGTCAAGTTTCTGGAGTATTGAAGCGGCACAGGCTCTCGTGCTAGTCGCACGCTTCGAAGTCGAACATTTCACTAGTGCGCGCGCACTTATTACCATGTCACGGCTGCTTGCTCTTGTCTCCGTCCTGACACAAGAGGTATCTGAGTTGGAAATGGGGAACAACTTGGACGAGGAAGAGCTGAGTCAGCGCAGAGTGGTATCGCTAATCAGTTTTTCCATCCAGTTTCAGCAAATCTGCCTCGCTGAAAGCACTTGTTGGAGCCCAACTCAGGAGCATTCAAGTTCGAGCATCACCGATGGTATTGATTATGAACGCCTCAAGATCAACCTCCTCACAAACTCGCGACCTATCTCAGAGGACGAGCCCTTCGGCGTTCTATGTGTCGCACTCAGAATCGCCGTCGACGCGAAACATCACGAGCGGCGGACTGCTGCTATCCTGGGCGGCATTGAAGTGCCATCTTTCAACTTTTGTCGCGATCATGAATGCATCGAGTCACGAATTGGAGCTATCGTGACGAAATGGCTTGAATCCTCATCTCCGTCTCCCCTCTCGTCAACGCCTAATTGCGAAGTGCGTGTCTTAGCAGTGCTCGTTGCTCTCGGCACTAGGATTCAACTATTCAAAACCGCGTTGCGTCATAGCAATAAGTCCAAGTTCTTCGGTGTTCTAGCGCACGAATGTCGACAAGAGAGCGTCGCCAGTGCCTTCGACATGTGTGATTTGTTGCGCCTCGCTGAAGTGCGGCGCTCCGATAACGTAAGTTGCCCTTTACTCGTTCATGGCGAGCAGCATAATAACAATGAGTGGCCAGATTTCCATATACCGCGAGGCAAGGTTCTACTTGATGCCTGCTTTGTTCTTGGCTGCCGAGGCTTTGATCGCCGCTATCGAAGCCAGAGGGCAGGAGACCACGAGAGGAATATTACACAGACACGTCGAGATCCGCCAGAGGGCTAATACAATACTTGATATCATGGATGCATGTAACAACGAGGCGGGATCGTACACCGATTCCATTGCAAGATTCCGCGCCTCGCTGGACACGTCCGACGACAAACCCATCTTACATACCGCATTCTCGGCAAGCAGATACTCTTGACCACGAGATTGACGTCTAAATGGCAAGAAGTCAATGAATGAAAACCTTACGGCACAACAACTCTAGTGTACATGGATTGCAGATCCATATTGAAACTATCAAATTCATGATGGGTTAGTGACACCACTGTGGTTATGTTTAGACCAGCTTAGACTTTTGCTACTAATCCCACCCTGCGTCCGATCAAGGGGTAATGATGGCCAACTTCCTGCCTTACGACATTCACTCTTCAAGCGGGGGCTAGTAGTCCTTCATCTAGGCGCATATCATAAGCAAGAAAACTGGACAATACACAACATTTCTACTGCATTGACGTAACTGCTCGAAGAAAGACTGACACAAAGCCTTGAGCTTTGAATGCGTATCATTTGCCCGAGTGAATGGACTACAGTGATACAGTACATTGGGGGATAACCTCTCAAGGTAATAGTGATCATGTCCATGTCCAAGCTAACAAACTGCATTTGTCGAGACTTGGTCGTTATAATCGTTGTTTATCAAACGAAATTGGCATCCTATTCTACAATTGCAGGTATACCTGCTCGGGCACGTGCCGAGCACGCCCGATAGCCCTGAATTCCGCTTCTCGGGGAAGACATGACTTCTCGGGCATGGAACCGAGCGCGTCCCGCTTTCGTCGTTCGACTTCCCGTAAGTTCGCCTTCGGGCAGCGATTCCAACATGCAGACTGCAATCCGCGGATCTCGTCAACATGTGACGCTTTCTGCGCATTCTCTTTCTTCGGGATGGCCCGAGCCGACAAGACGGGCTTGTAGGCATGTCGAGGATGAAATGGGTATGGTAGGAAGCATGACTTCAACGTCCTCCTCCAAATTTCAGGCATCGCATACACAGGGTCTTCTTCTCAAGCTACCATCGTGTCATCTCATTTTTCTACTACTCTAAGAACTTAAGCTTCCTGATTAAAGTACGCTTTAAGTCAACTTGGCTATGGCTGCTTCTAACACGCCCGTGAAAACTAGAGAGGTACAAAATCAGTTTCAAGACTCGACTATTTGGAATGGCTGTAGGTTCAAGGGGAACAATTTTTTTATCACCTCTTATATGTTCTCGTCATACATGTCACAAGCTTCTTCTGACTCGAGAAACATAGTCAAGTATAGACCAGACGATATCGTCATTGCCACGCATTCAAAATCTGGCACAACAGTACGTACGATTTCCATCTACACTGAACACTCTTCTTGTCTCGTGATACGACGAAATACTCTATAGATGAGTCTCAAATGGCCTGGGAGTAAAAAATGTTCCGCGGCTAACCTCCGTCCGTAGTGGATGCAACAAATAGTCTCCCAGCTAATACACCACGGCGCCCCCACCGTCTCACCAGCAGCCATATCACCCTGGGTCGAGTTCCGAGCAGCACCGCGCGAAATGACATACGAACTATTAGAAGCCCAAGAGCACCGACGCTTCATAAAGACGCACTTGCCAGCAGACGCAGTAGCATGGAGCACAGAAGCGAAATACATCTTCGTGGCGCGCGACACACGAGACGCGGTTTGGAGCATGCATAACCACTTCTTCACGGTCAAAGACGCATACTACGACATGATCAACGGCATGCGGGGAGACATCGGACCGGCCGTCGAGCGACCAACAGAGAACCCACGTGATATGTTCATGGAGCTCGTCGACGACGATATTCCTGCGCGGATGACCTGGCCCTACTGGAACTTGATGCGCTCCTGGTGGGAGCGGCGCGATCAGCCTAATGTGCTCTTCGTCCACTTCAACGATCTCAAAAAAGATCTTGACGGCGAGATGCGCAGGGTCGCAAAGTTCCTCGAAATACCCGAGTTGTCTGGCAATGAATGGACCGCCGCTGTTGAGCACTGCACCTTCGATTGGATGAAGGCTCATGCAGACCTCTCCGCGCCGAAGGTATCGAGTGTTATCTTCAAAGAAGGAGCAACGAATTTCTGTAAGTTTTTGCTTCTCTGGCACCCACCCCGCTCTCTGTGAGATGCGACACGTAAAGAATTGCTGCTAAGATGTCCTATAGTTAACAAAGGCACAAATGGCCACTGGGCCGATGTTCTATCGAAGGAAGACATTCAGCGGTATGAAGAAAAGTCTCGACACGAACTTGGAGAGGAGTATACTCGATGGCTTGAGAATGGTCGCTTGCAATGATTTGAAGCTCCTGCAGAGGTTATTGCTGGCTATTTATCATATGAAGGTTCTCATTATGGTAAAATCCCCCACGATACCTGCGCGACTTGGTCTTCACTACCAAGCCTTCAATAGAAACTGAGTAGATACGCCAAGTCTCGTGATAACCCACGTAGCGCAGAGTGAGCGAGTAGCGGATAACAAAGTTCATATGGTATTTATCTCTTAGCTCCTCCCGTCTTAATTTCAACATCGACGTAGCAACAGCGATAGGTTAAATTTTCATAATGATGCTAGTTCCAACCTGAAGACCGGCGCAAAATTATGGTGATCGGCTGGCTAGATTGCACATTTAAGTGCCTCCTTTATGTTGCCGGCGAACGCCATACTGCTCAAGTCAGCTGACAGGCTAGCCAGAGATGTCCGCACTGACGGGATTCGAACCCGTTGGTCTGCAAGCAGGCCCCGATCGGCTTAACCATTAGACCAAACGACCTAATGATCTGATTCAGACGTTTAACGAAAGGTGAAGTGTGGGGTAGTCCTGTGCTGGCTGTCGAGAATTTAGGTACTGTAGTAGGTAAGGTAGGTAGTTTAGCGACCTGGTGAAGCTGGACCAGCTACCTGGGTGGTGGTTGTGCCCCACCAAACAGCGCAACTCATTACGCCGGCTTCTGACTGCCCGTTTGCTTCACTTGCCTCTCAGGATGAATACCTTATTGTCCGGAAGTTGTAAAGCATCTAGATCTTACTTCATCAAGCCAACACTGGTTGAACCCTTTTCAGAGAGGACACGAAGATATCCTGCTCGCGTTGGGCCAATGGTCATCGCTACCCAGCTTGCGGGGCCCTGGCGTTACCTGGCGAGCCTGGCACCTGGCAGAATTTCAGTCATGTCACAGCGCTGCCCTGCCCAGAACAGCTCTCACCAGACCACTCTAGAAATTGGAAATGAGCGTCAGCTTTCCCGCCACGTGCCCAGTGTTATCCTACCCTCAGTGTCCTTTGATGGCGGACAACGTCGTTCTCGGAGTCTATCACGCCGTCGACCCTTCCATCTACAGCGATGTGTATCCGGAAAACCCTGATCCGCGCATCCGCGAGATCGCAGATCTAATCATCGAATGGTACCAGCTGCTCATTGACATGCGATACATCGACGCTGAGATGGTCGAGTTCGCGCCTCACAAGCATAACCCCATCGATCTGGCAAAGGTCGCAGAACTCGGCTTGACCAAAGATGCAGTCGACATGTATCAAATGATCCCTTACCATGTTCGGTCCATTGACTACTTTCCGGGCCACGATCACACGAACTGGAACTTCGGTTCAGACGGCGGAGAGTTTCTCATGTGGGGTGAATCGCTGGAAGATATGAGGAAGTCCGATGCGGATTGGTGGCGCACTGCTGTTGATCCCTTCTACAACCTCGAACATTTCAGTCCATGGCACAATCCTGCAACTCGGGATCCTGACGCAGCGACTCGGGGTTGGGATGACGAGGACGGCCCATACATGCGACCGTGGTATGTGACACTCACTGAGGTTGGCAATCATGGCAGTGTCATGATCCTAGATACCAAGACGTGTAAGTCGGAGTTGTTCGCTCTTCGTATCGGGAGATCTGACCCTCGCCAGATGAGATGTGGTTGATCAACCAGGGGGGTGGCACATCTGATCCAGCTCTCGAGGGCGTTCCGGGAAGGAATATTACCACTGCAAATGAAAATGATCTGAATCTTACGCCCAGCCGTCCTGCGGCTGAGTTTCTACGTGATAGTGAGTATGAGATATCATTGCGCCGCAACGACGTCGCACAATGACAAGCGCTTCTCACGTCTTGTTGGTTGTCGCATTGCTAACGTCGTCGATTATTAGTGATATCACGATTCCGCACCCTAGAATGGATACCAGGTGGGCTGTACAACACAGGCGCCGACGCCGAGAGCTCCTCTGATGGCACAGAAGAGGCCGCGAACGCGGAGGATGGGGATGATGACATTCTTTCTGACCGAAAATACTACAATAATTACAAGCAGCTGTACGAGGAATGCGGATGGCCGGATAAATTCAACCCCTTGCTATTCGATAAGAAGCGAAAAGAGGGCGGAAACCGCTACAGTTACTGGAACAGCCGCGAAGAGCCGTCGGAGAGAGCAGAGGAGTACAAACCATTGAACCATCTATACGACCACAGCATGGTCAACGCTAGAGAACGAGTGCAGCAGCAAATCCATCTTGCCGACGCGACATATCGCCTCGAGCATGAGATGTACGACGATCAACACGAAAGAAATACAATCCTAACCCGAAAACTCAATGCGGAGTGTTACCTTAACCCTCCATTCGATGAGGACCAAGCGGGACTTAGGAAAGAGGCAGAGTTCCGGAAAGCGGATCTCGAGGCACTGCGTACGCGCTCTGGTCGCTATGCTGGGCCGGGATGGGCCGGAGTTTCAGACGAGGAAGTTCGTAATATGTACGAGAAAGCACTGAAGGACACTCGACTCGCAAAACTGGAAGCACGGATACAGGATACGACTCTGAAGGATCGAATTGAGCGCGAGTATCGCGAGGAGAAAGCTGCTGCTGCTGCGGTCCCAGCCACTGCATGGGAAGCAATGGCTGCCGACTATGCCACTTGGGAAAATGACAATTGGGAAGGTCGCTGGTCTATCCTAGGGAGCGGAACAACACTTGTCGACGTAAAGACTGTCCTTGATGAGGACCTGAGTATGGAAGCCCTGGAGAGTCGAATCGTGTACGAACTTGAGAAGAACCCGGACAGGTCTTGGAGGGGAGAGCGCATCTGGCGGAATGACGGCGGTAAAGTCGCCAAGGTCCTTGAAGCTCCTCCCAAGAGGCATGCGTAACGTCTTAGCGACTTGTTCACGACATGCTGTGGTTATACACCAGCACACATACACACTGGCATAGCTGCTTGGAGGTTTCCTGGTGTACACGATCCAGCGCATGCGCAATATACTGTCACCTGCATACACACAGGTTATATATATTCCCATGCTACCATGCGACGATCGAGACAAGACATCCCACGAGCCTCGAGCCTCTCTTAGGCCAAGAATTGCAGCATGACAGTCTTTCAGCGTTTGGTACAGCTCAGCGTGGTAAATACTGAAACCACATAATATAGAATCCTTCTCTAGCATCTTATACACCCTCATGCGACCAAAACGCACACCAAGCCCCCGAAATGTTACACCATAGGCTTTCAAAAAGCCAACACAGCCAGCACAGCGCCGCCGATTACCCCAATCCCAGGATAAAGCGAAGCGCCATCGTTCTCTTTGCGATTGCCGGTGGTTTCGGTTGCATCAACTGCTTTATCGGTTTCTGTCGACGAGGGCGATGTTGATCCCGTCGCCTCTGTTGATTCCGTAAGTCCCGTCGAACCCGATGATTCGGAAGTAGTAGTCGCGGCAGTGTCAGTCTCGGCAGCCTGATTAACCACAAACTCCGAAATCGACGTCGTTCTATCACCGTAAGTGAGCGTCGTGGCCGCGATGGTGGTAGGCGATCCGCTCGTGACCGCGTAGCTAAAAGCTACGGTATCGTTGCCAGTCCGTCCCACAGCAGCTGTGATAGCCCCCGAAGCCGAAGAATACTGCTCGAACGATGGATTGCTGTCCACGTCGCTGCAGACATCGGTCGTCAGGGAGAGAGCCACTTGTCATTTGTTAGTGTTCGAGACCAATAGCAATCTAGCCATAACAGATACGACTCACAGACATTGTCCGATTCGCTACAGTATAGCTTGGTGCATGGCTCCAGGAGCCCGAGCAGCTTCTCTTGATCCTTGCATGCGCATGCGAACTCCGACACGCCGCACTTGAGGTGTGCCGTGACGGCCCAGTAACAGTGAAAGGCACAGGATGGGACGTCCTGGATGTGTGATACCAAGTCGGCAGCAGCAACGCCGAGGAGGGCTGCGATGAGCGTCTTCTTGATCATATTGGCATAAGTTGCGAAGTGAATTAAGCTCTAAGAAATTCTCTGCTTGGAAAGATAAGGTAACGAGCGATTTCGTCGAGTTGTCGATGGGGCGGTGATTAATCTGCCAGCGGTCTTGGTCAGGACCTCCACGCGCCAGCTCGGCTACGAAGAACCAGCCGCGACGACATCAGTGGCTTGCTTATTGGCGCCACTCGAATATAATTGAGGGCTAATACATGGAAACTCGCAAGTAAATCAGTGTAAGCCATCATTTGCCGGCTATTCCAATGTGCGGCTTCGCGTCGAGGCGCCGATACTGACATAATCACTCCGCGCGCATGTGAATGTTACACGTTGGGTAGGACGTCAGATAAGCGGCCAGAGGGACAGCGATGATAATCGGAGAAATTCGATTGTCTAGCAGTAGCTAGGTTTTTATTCGCATGCGTATTACATCAGAGGCGTAATTAAGTCTTTGAGGATTATTGCGAAGACTTTACAACGAGTCAGTCTTGGTCGGATGAGGCAGCGTGCCAAAACGGAGCGTGATTGAGGGAGCTTCTTGCAACAAGGGTTTTTGCAACATGGCTTCGCAGCAGGTTGGGGTTTATCGAAGAAGGATGGAAACTACCGAGTTGAGGGTCATGGTTCTCTGTTGTTTCCTGAATTTTTTCCAGCTCTCGATAATTCAACATATCTGTGACTAGTCATTTCTCTCGGTTCCAAACCCGAAGATCTTCTAAATTTGTTACTTACGGATCCATCTTTAAGATCAGTCCATTAGGACAGATCCGTCATACAGGTTAGCTGACAGATCCGTCGCTCAGGACGGATCCATTAGATATCTATAATACGATTGATTTCTCAAGCACTACCAACTGATAGTCAGCGATTAACGCAATCGCCACCATAACTATATTTTCTAAACGATTACAATAGGGCTTCTGCATTCGTAGGCCTTACTATGTCATTTTAGTGTCATACAAGGAGGTGAACCGGATTGACCTCATACAACTCATCGTGAGTCACATTAATGACGGTATTTCATGAACCAAACCTGTATGATTCACTTGGGGCCGAAAGGTCTGCCTGGCAGAATCAAAAAGCCTGGGGTAAATGATGTCTCTCTCTCATATTGTTTGCAGTCTTGCATGATTACGTATGTAGACCTGTAGACAAACAATTGTTGCTTGAATTCCAACTTTCATACAACGAGTTAGACAATGGAGTTACAGACCTCGCATGAGTCATAGATCGGGGTTAATGATGTATATAATACATAGTTATGGCCCATCTCTATGCGAGAAAGGCATCCTATTTTCTATTCTCAAATAAGTTGCTATTTTACTACCTGGCTTCCTTACGATCAATCCAGCTCTCGTACTTACGTGGGAGAAGAATGATAACAAAGATGCAAAATCAAAGTCCTACCGACGATGAACGTAGTAGGAGCCTCGTTTCCCGAGAGGTCGCGGCTGGTGCCGTGCGAGCCATCATGAGAGATTGGTTGACAGATTCACTGCGGGAACTTGCAGACCGGACGCTTAAGTCCACATCGACTCCGGATGGTACAACAATGTATCAATTCCTCCCATCAGACCCTCAAGCCAATGTATTTACCACCCACTCCTTTTCTCGGTACTCAGACATGATGGTGAGCCCTTACACAAAAACATTCGATCAACTGCCCGCCGAGCTTCAGCTCATGATATGGGAGGCTGCTCTTTTGCGCCCTCGAGTGCGCCCTCGAATGTTGGGGATTGCATTCGGGCATGGGATGGCAGTCCCACATCGCAGAGGCATAGTATTCCGTTTCCCACCGGACTTCTATCCTGAATTGTGGACCTTAAAGCAACATCAGGCGACGCGGCACGATTCACTACGTATTGCACTTGCCTGTAAGCAGGCCTACACAGGCGTCTATCTCAAATGGTTTGGTCGGGGCGAAGTGTCCACAGAAAACCTTGGTATTGATCCGCCTTTTGAGCCGGTCATCTTTAGTCTGAAAGACGATATCTTTGGACTTGATTATATGTTCATGCCGGAGACGGATGGGAAGAGGGTGCATCTCGCTCGATTCCCTCGCGAATTGCAAGTCATTGCAAAGGCGAGAAACGTTTACATCGACTACCGCTACTTTACTGACTTCAGTACTGATCTGAGAAAGGGGAAATTAGAGAAGCCGCAGCTGCGTAATGTGTATATCCTCCGAACTTCCTGTAACAATATGGAACTCAAAAATTTTCACGAGAGGAAGGGATTTTTAGTCACGGGTCGAAACTCCTCCGTGGGCCATGAATTTTCTTGGCTTTTGGAACTCTGGGAAGGCGACGTCCGAGAACAGCGTTTGTGGCTTGATGTCGTCGCCGAGGAATATGGCTTGGGAAGTTTCACAGACGCGGATTTATCAACCACTTGGCGTGACTTCACCCAATGGAGTCGAGCGGTTGGAAATTCCATTATTTGCACCATGGTTGTCGCGACGAAACTGGAAAGGAAACTGGGCCACGAAGTCCAACACTGGGTGTCCCAAGGATGGGCTTTCACAAATGAAGAGAGTAAGAACGGCATTGAGGGTGGCTCTTCGTACCCATGAATGATCCAACAGACGACTTCGTAGAAACAAACAAGTCATAGCTCTTAAAGCGCCCAATCAATGCAAAATCAAAGCGAACAGATGATAGCAATTTGAGTGATAGAACGCAATAAGATGGCCCTGCCAGGCACATGGCCAACTAAATGTAAAAGAAGCAGATGCATAGATACAAAAGCATGCATGTACGAACGACATTCAATTTGGTATCAAACTGTGCCCTAATTTCTTGATGGAAATAAGTTTTTGTTATAACGAACCGGGAGATGGAAAGGTTCAAGAGTTGAGAAGGGATGTATTAAAAACGAACTATATAGTGAATCTGCTCTCCACGGTAGACCTGGTCGACCGACTGTTGCGTCAGCAGCACCGTCTCATTGTCCGGTGGCGCGAGTACCGGCGCGAATTTCCACATCTGATACCGGCCATCCGGTCCTCCGTGCCTACCTTCAGTGCGACAATAGTAGCGACAAGCCCCGCCCCCTTCCCCGCCCCTTACAACTCCCTGAGGTCGGGTTCCTGATGAGGGTCCTGAGAAGGCTTCCTGGGAGAAGACTTCGTGAGAGAAGATTTTAAGGGGAGGAATGTCAGTGCTGAAAGCACCGGGCAATTCTAATAACAAAGGAAAAGAAAGAGTCTATAACAGTCGTCTAAGGAGGGATCGAGTTCGAAAACTCGCTAACTACTAATTGTTATAGATGACCGCTTTTGTATTGTATTGTCTTGTCTTGTAGATGACTTCCCTCAGGAAGGCTTCTGTCAGAAGTCTTCTGACAGATGGCTACTTATCGATAAATTTGCCAGTTGGCCGCAGGTGACAGTGTCCGAAGCCGCTCGTGTAGCTCTGATGTAGATACCTCGGCTCGCTCGGTAGCCCGGCAGCTCCAGAGAGTCTGGAAAGGAGACAATCCTTATGTCGATAGAAAGGAAAGCCAACACCAAGACTAGCCTGAGTAAGATGCCAGGATGGGTTGTAGGTCATGAAAATCAAGACCACAAAACTACATGGCCTTGATTTGATCAGGCTGGCCCTCGAGACCCCAAGTTGGCTTACACATCACGATGGTGACTCACAAAGCAGGGGGCATGGCATGAAGTGACCGCATAGCACACGTAAGATGCAATATCTCGGTATAAAAACCAACGACCATGAACGCTGTATCACCGCTAAACCCATCAGACTACAGCTAGGTATCAATCTCAATTGAATAAGTAGCATAGCATCCCTTTCCATACAAACCGTAAAACCAACCTACCATCACACCTCATCACCACCACCATGCCTTCTTCTTCTTTCCCCCCTTACCCTCGCTCGCCGCCAATCTCCCAATCCCAGGCCGCACAGCTCATGTACGACACCCGCGCCCCGCAGTACGAGAACTCCTGGCACCCGGCCTACTCGGCGCGCCTCATGCGTCTCGTGTCCGCGCGGCCCAGCGACCGCGTGCTCGTGCTCGCCTGCGGCTCCGGCCTCGAGTCTTTCATCGCCGCCCACGACGTCGGGCCCGACGGCGAGGTTGTCGGTGTCGACGTCAGCGAGGGGATGCTGGCCCAGGCGAGGACGCGGCAGGCCACCGAGACGGAACTCGGGCCGAGGATTAGGTTCTTGAGCGGGGATGTCACGGATTTGGGAGCGGTGGCGGGCTTGCGCGAGGGAAAGGAGGAGGGCGTGGGGGAAAGGGGGTTCGACATCATTATCTGTAGTAGTGCGTTTGTGCTATTTGAGGACCCGGCTGCGGTGGTCAGGGAGTGGAGGTCGTGGTTGAAGAGCGGCGACGGGAAGGAGAAACGGACGGGAAGCGGAAATGGAGACGGAGATGGAGGCAGACTGGTTATCGACATCACGCACGAGTGCGTATTCGTCCCGGGTCTGGTCATCGAGAAGGTCGCGCGCGACATGGGACTCAAATGGCCCTCGAACCGGCTGTGGATCAAGGGGCCGGAGTCGTTTCGCCATATCCTGGAGGCGGAAGGCTACGTCGTCGAGAGGATCGAGGTCATCGATGGCGTTGCGGGCTTGGAGGTCACGAGCTACGGCGTTGACGAGGCGGACCGCCAGTTCGAGGAGGCGACCAAGTCTGCCGCTATGAAGTGGATCTGGGAAGGTCAGGATATGCAGAGGGCGAGACGGCTGTTCCACGAGGAGTGGCGGCGTATTGCGGTCGATGGGCGCGTCGAGGTCTCAGATAAGGTCTACGTGTATATTGCTAGACCGGCGTGAAACTTCTCTCTCTAGGCTGGCGAGGAAGAGCCACACGATTGTGCCGTGGGCTTCTCACGCGATCGGGGTTATGATTGCGACTGTTTCATTGCGAACGTTGACAATCCTATATTCGGGAACATTACATACAACCGAGCTCGTCAATTCATATGTTGGTCTCCCTCCTCCCTTTTAGCTTCGGTCTTATGGGTAGCCGAGGTTATCACCGGCCAACTTCAGACTCGTGACGACTTGCAGCTTGTGGACGGCCTCGTACGGCCGGCTCGGGTGCACCTTGATAGTCCCGAACACCATCTTCGTGCCGCTCAGACTCATGACTTATTAGAGAACACTTTGCCACCTACAATATTTACCAACTCGTTCACCGGCGGTAGCCATTCCGCATCTCCACCAAACTCCGCCCCCTTTCTCATGACCTTGCGATAGTTTTTGCCCGGGCTAACCTTTCCCAAGATATACCCAGCCCTAGTCTCCACGCGGTCAGGCACAGGAATACTTCGTCCAACGATAGCTTCCATCCCCTGCCAAGCAAACGTGATGGCTTCTTTAGCATCTGCTGGTATGCCAGCTTCGTCAAGCATGACGATCCGCGTCTCGGGGAACGAGGCCTGCATAAAATCTACAATGTTGGGGTTCTTCGCCCCACCACCACACATGTAGATCTCTGCCAGAGGTCCATACTGCGTTGGCATGTACCGTCGGTAGTGTTCGACAATAGCCTGCGCGGTTATACGCGTGATCGTGGCGACGACATCGTCCGGAGATAATCCCTTCTCCAAGCCCTTTTTAATGAGGTCGTGCGCGACAGTATCGCGGAACACCTCACGACCCGTTGTCTTGGGCGGGTCAAGGGAGAAGTAGGGAAACGTGCGCAAAAACTCATCGACGATAACCTGGTCTACAGTACCGGCTCGTCCCATCTTGCCGTCTTTATCGTACTCTTGCTCACCATTGGTGAAATACCGTACAGCGGCGTCGATGAACACGTTCCCCGGGCCGGTATCGAAGTCGAAAAACTCTGCGTTAAGTGCTCCATCGACATCCGGCGGAATGAAGCACACATTGGCAATGCCGCCAATATTCTGGCATGCGCGGAACTTCGTAGGGTGGTGCAATACCAATGAGTCGAAGAAGGCTATCAGCGGTGCACCTTGTCTTCCGGCGGCCTGATCCGAAACTCGAAAGTCCGTGACAGTCGTGATGCCCGTCCGAGCGGCCATGAAGCAGCCCTCGGCCATTGTGAGGGCACTTCTGACTTGCCCCTTTTCCGGCATGCTCAAAAGCCATATAGTCTGACCGTGCGATCCAATGGCGTCTACTGAGTTGATTGCGACGCCATTCTTCTCACAAAATGCCAAGGCAGCATCTGAGAATACTTCACCGAGGATGACGTTGACTTCTGATAGTTCTTCAGGCGTCGTCTTGTTGTGAAGAATCATGTTCATCACTCTTTTCTTGATCGTCTGCTCGAGTGGTATTTCGTCGTACTTTAACAGTTCGAAATGCATTGGGGCTTCCGGCGAAGCTTGTCTGAAGCGACATAATGCACAGTCGATCCCGTCCATTGACGTCCCAGAATTCATGCCCAAGACCGTTAGGTCCAGGGGCTTGGATTCAGACATGGAGGAAGAAACAGGGTCGATAGAACCCATTGCAAGTATGAATAATGATGCCTGAGAGCGAGAGATCTAAGGCTTGCGGACACGAGATGTCTTCATGAGAGAAGTCTACCACCTCTTAAATGTAAGCCACCGGTGGCAAGACGGTCAGGCAAGGAGGGCAGCGTCGTAATCCTTTGGGTGTGTATTTGGGTCGTATTTGGAGATGCGAAGCAATTTCCCAACACGGTGCCAATCATCTGTGCATGTCCGCGCAGAGGGACCGGTCAGGAAGTTGCTTCGTTGAAATATTTCCCCAATGCCCCATAGTTAGTCACGGTTCTTTCACAAATACAATAGCCTTACGTATAACATCACAAGAGTGTCATACACTTGAACGACCGTTGCTAGACCCAGCCTATCGGTATCCTTCCTACCTTGTTCAAGGTTAAACGCTTGAACGGCAAACGATGCTCACTTGACTTGCTTGCATGGACAGAGCATGCGACGGAGCATGGCGTTCTTCATCGAAATCTCTCTCCGTCTGCAAAGCCGTTTAACCGTTCAACCGCGCTACCGCTCAACCGGTCTTACTCGAACTACTGTACTCCATATCGTGAGCACGACTAGTATCAGGGCGCACTAGTGGCTTAGATCCGGGGATCATTCGTCCGCAATTCGTGCCCGCAACCTGTCACCCCAGAAAAAAGAATCCACCGGGATGCCGGTTCTTGTTGCAGAATCCTGAACCACGGTTCAGTCTCGCGTGGCTCATCTCGCTCACCTTGAAATCTCCGGGAGCCGCTAGGGGTATTCCTGGATAGACTAGACTGAGTCGAGGCCGTGACTATCGAAATCGTATGTCCTGCTATTATCTGGGGAAAGAGGTTACAAGACGTCCAGAAGACCATGGGGAGAGACGACGACCGGCTGACGCAATCCGAGAAGAATCCTTGACCGGCCACTCAGATCGAATCTTCCGAAAACTACCTATATATATCATGAACAGCCGTTTATCCTTTCAACCCTCGTGTTACACAGTCTTCCTGCATCAGATACCATAAGCTTACCGGAAACCACCTCGGAGGAGAACGAACAAACGACAACATGGCAGGCTTTCAAGCATGGCGCCATGTACCGGGCAAAGCCCTACTGATCTTGATGAACGTCGTCGCGGCGACGGCTCTGATCTTTGAAGGCATGACACCCTATCGCATGTCCCCAATGGCAAAAGCTCACCAGCTACCTCACAGGCTTTAACCAAGGCGTCTTCGGCAGCGTCAGCGCAACGCCAGGCTTCATAGACATGGCCAAAATAGGTCACGACGGCATCGTAACCGATACGACGAAGCAGGGTGGTCTTGCAGCTGCTTATTACTTTGGCGGCATGTGGGGGTGCTTTATTGGAGGTATATGATTTTCCTCCCCTTTTCTCGTCTTCCTATTTCCATCATTCCCCTGTCCCAACGATCGACTCGCTGACACCATCAGGCTGGGTCGGGGACCGCATTGGCCGAAAACGCGGCGTCCTAATCGGCACCTTCTTCGGGCTTCTAGGAGCAGCTCTCATGGCAGGCTCAATGAACAGCAACACATTCATCGTAAGTATCTCTCACCCACCACACCTCCCCTCAAATACTAGCTCCATCACCGCCAACCCCCCACAGCAGAGCTAACACCCACCAGGTAGCACGCGTAATCGCCGGCCTAGGAATAGGCTTCATAAACGCCATCATTCCCCCCTGGGTCTCGGAGCTCTCGCAAGCGCACGACCGCGGCTCCTCCTTCAGTCTAGTATTCGTCGCCAACTACGTCGGAATCGTGATCGCAAACTGGATCAACTTCGGGCTACGAAACTACACTTCATCCTTCCGCTGGCGATTCCCCCTCGCGTGGATGGTGATCCCGCTCCTCATCGTAGACTTGACGGTCCCGTTCCTGCCAGAGTCCCCCAGGTGGCTGATCGCGAATGGGAAGCGCGAGGACGCGATCGCTATTCTGTGTAAGCTGCGCGGCGATCTGGAGCCTGGACACGAGAAGATTGTGCAGGAGGTGGAGCAGCTCGATGCCATCGTCGAGGCCGCACATCACAAGCGAAACGATCTGCTGAATATCGTCCTAGGCGGTCGGTATTCAGGCAACCTCCACCTGGGACGACGCGCAGTGATGGGTTTTGCGCTGCAGCTTATCCAGCAATGGACAGGCATCCTTGCCATCGCCGGTTGGTCGACGACGCTCTTCGCGCTCGCGGGGTTCGACTCGTATAAATCCGCCTGGCTTGGCGGGTTGGTAAACACGTTCGGCATCCCTGGTACGGCGGCCGCTGCGCTCGTCGTGGATCGGATCGGCAGGGTAAAGTCACTGGTGGTGTCGTTCATCACGCAGGGTATTGCGTTGTTTACTGTCGCGGCCCTGATCAAGACCTCCCAAGACGCTCTGGCGGCGGGGAACGCAGATAAAGCCGCGCAGCTTGGCACGGGAGCTGCGTCATTCGCGTTCGTTTACATTTGGTGTGTACTATGCTACGGTGATCTTGAGGTCGTCCATTGTGTGCTGATCGTCTCGTTAGGTTCTTTACTATGTTTAACATCATCCCATCTTGGATCTATGGCACGGAGATCTGGCCCCAGGAGATCCGGGCGAAGGGCTACAGCTTCACCATCTTTGGGTGGGCGTTAGGCGCGGGAGTGTAAGCCCTTCCTTTTTTCGTTTTCGAACCCCTGTATATGCCGCGCGCAATGTACTGATTCTTTCCAAGAACCCAATTCGTCATACCCATCCTCCTCAACCGCCTCGGCTGGGCGACCTTTGTGTTTTTCGGCGCACTCAACATCGTCGCCATGCCCATCGTCTACTTCTTCTACCCGGAAGTCGCCAAGCGCTCGCTGGAAGAAGTCAATCTGCTTTTCACAAGCGACAGCCTCTTCGTCAAGGCCAACATGCGAGAGTACGATAGGCGTATCGAAGAAGCAGGCGGCAGCATCCCGTTGGCTGCCCGAAAGCTCCTTTCCGAGGCTGACGGCAACCTCAGTCTGTCCCATCAGGATAGTGTCGATGTAGAGAAGCGTGGTGAATCTCATACAGAATAGAAGATAGACTGCATTGCCTTGCATTGCTCATTTTCCCGCTTTTAACATACCGCGGGTATAGCCAGCCTTTTCGATGTATGCAATAATAATGACAACGTGAATAGTATGTTTCCAACTATTGCTTTCATCCCATGTCGAAGTTCCAGTTAAGCTCGGATAGGAGATCCGCAGGTATTGTGAAGGACCAATTCGGATTCATTTCGTGAGGCATTTGCCCATTGTAGGGAGGCCCTCCATGGGTTGGGGCAGACATGACGGAATGTGTCGGGGCAAGCGCATTTGGCTGAAGACTCTGTAATGCCTGCCTTTGTGTGGCCATATACTCGTCGATTCGCTGTACTTGAGTCCGCAATTTCTCGCTTACTCTCGCCCCGTGATGGATCAGCTCCAAGTTATCAAGCAGCTGAGCCATGGAGAGCATGATGGTCTTGACTTGACTATACTCATCCTCACCCAACGGTTCCTCGAGGACAGCGCCAAGAATCTGACCAATTCCTCCGAGATGGTGCAATAATGGGGTGCTGATGGCGAGCAGGTACTCAACCGGGATATTCATGAAGGCGGTGATGACTTCGCTCGCAACTCGACAACGGTCCTGGATACTCGCGCCATCTGCAGTGAACAAGACAATGCGAAGCAACTGCAAACTAGCAGTGATATTCGCGGCTTGGAACCCGAACAAGTCTTTCCTCGAATCGTACGTCATCTGCGGAGTGAGCTTAAAAGCCTCAGGTAGACTGACATACATCTGCACGACGCTGTCGCGTACAGAGTTCGCCGTGACTTTGGTCTGGTCTTGGAAGATATCTGTGAGAAATGCCGCACTGCGTCGAGACCGACATTGATATCCTCGAAAACGCGTCAGCGCATGTTCCAGCACGCGGTACAAATCGGTGATGAAGTTCCATCCAAATAACCAGCAATCGGTCCGACTCCGTGACGAATCACTGAAGGACGGGCTGGCGCCACTGATATTTGGGCTCGCGTTATATAAGCTGGGGCTTGGATGTGAAATACCCGTATCGTATATAAATTCGTCGTCGACTTCAACCGGATACGCGACATTAGCCTGTTGTTCTCTGGACCGTATCGTCCCGCACCACACGACACTTTGGAAAACGTCCAGTGTGTATATAGACCAGAACTAGACACGCAATCTGTCAGTAGCAAATTCCTCCCGATTAAGGAAAGGCCCCAACATACGACTCGTCTTCGCTCTTCCCTCTCAATCAAGCCAATCCCCACAGGCCAGTTTGCCTCGTCGTGAAGGCCGTACATGTCCACCAACATGTGGTAGATACCAAGATGCTTATGCAGATCCCTAATGCGGCCATTCTGAATAGCAGCAATTGCCAAAAGCGCGTGCGCCCGTACGATATGGATATCAAATTGGTCGCCAACAGCTGCAAGCTGCCGCTGTGTCTCATGATAGAAGACATCTGGATCTAATCCTTGCAGCGATACCAGATCCCATCTTGTATTCGTCACCGATCCGTCCCGGACTCGGCCAGCAACCAAAGCGCACACCACCATGGTCGATATGAACAACGGCCTATTGGAAGTGTATTCACCCCTCGACACACGTCTCACTAGAGACGGTTTATGAAACAGTGGGAAAATCGGGTAGACGATCTCAAAGTAGAGCTCGACGAAATCGACTATGGTAGCCTGCGACGCAATCAAAGGGGCGCACCATCGTCTCTGAGATTCTTCTGCAGCCCGCGACGCGCCATTTTCGACAATTTGGCCATTCTGTACATTCTGTCCGTTCTGTCCGTTTTGTCCATTCTGGCCACTCTGCGCGTCGATTTGCGCATCGATTTGCGCGCCATTACTACGTCCAACCGCGGCGCGCACTTGAACACCCCGCTTGCGCGGCTGGCGATTGAAGGTACAGGGCTGGCCGAAATCCTTACAGTTCTGACAAGCGTTGTCCACGGCGCTCTTCTGACACTTGATGGCGCGTTTGTGGCAGAAGTCGCAGGCCTGGGTGACGCGGCGCCTCTTGGGCTTCCTCTGGTGAGAGAGGAGCGCGGCATCGGCCATGCTCTCGTGCGTCCAGCTCACAGCTCGACGCACATCGCTCGACGAAGCTGCAACTAGCGCTGGATGGGTGAGGAGTGGAGCATCGAGGAGGAGGATGTGGGTGAGTGGGTGAAGCGTTGCCCCACGATCGATAAAGAGTGGATGCGGAGCTAATGTGAGGGACAAGAGAGGGAGAAAAAGTCAGTTGAGTGCCAGTGTGGTGCGGATAGTGATGATTCGGTGCCCTGAGGACCTGCTCTTCTCGGCTCGACCCTCACCACGGGAGATGATGAGAGTTGATCTCACATTGACGTCTGTTGGGTTGAGCGTAGACGAGCAGAGGAAAATGAGATGGCGTTGGATGTCTGGACAATGGAAAAGCCGGCCGCACCCGCGTAGCCTCCCGAGTGGTCCGGAGTTAACGACAACCACGATCGGAACCAACACCATTTGCTGTTCTCGTCATCCTGTGGTCTGTGCGCCTCATGCTAGATCTTGGTTTTTTTCCCTGACCAACAGAAGAGAACGGCCACCTTGACCGGCGGATGTTAAGTCCCATACCGGTAGGTTTCATAATACGCTGGGATACCATGGTCTCGATGCCGCATGAAGTTCGAAGCTCGCTTGATAAAGGAGTGAGGGGACTGGGGTTTGAGCATAAACCGAGCCTCTGACCGAGCCATGACTTCGTCACTCGTGTTTCGCTGTTGGTGATTCGTTGCTTGACTGCCGAAAAGGGTCAGGGTCCAG
The DNA here is from genome assembly GCA_022432385.1 of Xylariaceae sp. FL1272. NCBI lineage: Eukaryota > Fungi > Ascomycota > Sordariomycetes > Xylariales > Xylariaceae > Xylariaceae sp. FL1272. The sequence continues at coordinate 687,006 of JAJJXC010000017.1, forward strand.
GGGGCCCCAAGCGGAGGCAAGAAAGGTAACTCTACGCGCTTTGTCAACTCACAAACGATACGAAGATTGAAGAGAAAGCAGTTCTCGTATTGTATGCTTTGATGGCTACATACAGTTCATTACATATCATTACGAAGGCGTCCGTAGATCGAAGTCGCAACTATTCAACAATCCGGAGCTAGGCGGAACTTGGATCTCACGCTTCTTAGTCTATCATTATCGGTCAAGGTCGAGCATAGAAGTACGTTATTCGATCTTGTATAGGTAATTGTACAACACCGCGGACGGCCCACGTCAGTGGTCACCCCACCCCTGCGAACAGCAGCACCTACCCGAGAAAAGCCCGAGCTGGCAGTCTCAGCCAGGGCCGCCCTCTCATAAGAAGCTTGTCACGACTCACGAGGCCGTGGAAAGAGAAACAACTTCTGAGAAAGTAATATATTACAATCGTAGTCTGTAACGTACTTGCACATCAGGATAGATTATAAAAGTAGGCGAACATATAGGAGTTAGAACTCATCTAAAACAAATACAGCTTGCCTAGCCTGGAAACAATCTCGTTCTAAGAAGCCTTCCGTGGGGAGCCGTTTCTACGAAATCTTCATCACATCTTCATCATGAAATCCTCTCTAGGCTATCAGGCATAGTTCTTAGAAGCCATAACAAACCAACAAAACACACCAGTAAGTACCCTAGTATGTCCAGCTTTAAAGACCCCGTGATCACAGCCACATATAGAACCTACTCGTTGAACAACCATTATCCCCGAAACATTCCAATAAGACAGCATCTTCTACGAAGAACCACTTAAGTTAACACTTGAAACAGCTACTTATTACTAAAGCTTTCACTCCCCGCAGAAGTTATCTTCCATAAACTAGTTAAATAATGTTGTAGCGCTAAACTAACAGTATACAGAGTGCATCTCCCCTAAGATTACTTCAAGAAGGGATATATTGGAAAACGGCCTCGAGGAAGGCTTCCTGAGGAAAGCTTCCCCACAGAAGCCTTCTCGGAAAAGACACGATAGTAGCAGTCATCTTCGTCTTCAAGATACGTACTCCAGCAGGCCCCTTTCTAACAACTGCATGCACGCCTACGGACCTCTTGAAGTATTCTGAGCCTAAAGATCACCACCTCACAACTCCTCAACACGTTCCCGTCATAACTGATCCATCCTACCCGCGGATCCGTCCCTCGTCCAGGACCATGTTGAAGCATCTAGGACCATCCAGGACCACCTCATTCCTCCCACTTGCAAGGAGAACGGCGACCGTATAAGGGTAAGCTACACATTTTACTTTCTTACAAAACCATCCCTTAGTCGCTTCTCTTACACCATACTCCCCATGCACCGTTTATTACTCTCTTAGTAACAGTTTAGTAGAGCCATTTCTGTACTCGTTTCATTACGATGTATCCCAGTGATCCATCCCTATGATCCATCCTGCGATCCATCCCGCGATATCAAATCAACAAATCTAAATCCCATCATCCCTCTGACTTGGGATCGGCCCCAGCGCTCACGACCGCGATGCATCAAATCGACACACCTCCCAGATAAACCCATCACCCTTTTGAACGCGCAAAGTATTGTAGCGCACAGAATCAGCTAGTTCAAGTAAGCCCGCTCACATGATATCCATGCTCATGCTCATCCTGAATGTATCCATTAACAGAAGTCGCCATCTCATCCCTACTTCTTATAGACGGTAAGTCATCATTCGAATTAAGCCTCCTCAAGCCTTGCTCTTTCCTTCTGTTTCTCCCTTTATTCTTCGAACTTACGGTAAGAAAGTACCACAGGGAACACATCTATCATAACGAAGCCTTCAAGAATATCTCATCACATCACCACCAAACAAACCCCATCTCACAGAGCATTTCCCCAGAGCAACTCGCGCATAGCAGCCTGAGTATCATAATCTAATTAAAATAGTCAACTATGTATATGCTCATCACTACAATTGTATATGCACAGCCATGCACCCCATCGCTAGGTAGCCACCCATCCCGATCCAGAAAGTAGCGATGAAAACGTAGGCGTTTCTGATCTAGTTCAGTATCGTCAGTAGCACAAAGATGCCGTGTCTGTCTAACAAGTGGTGTCACAAAAGATGTCCCACAGATACTGTAGTCCCAGTAGATAACCGAGCAAACAGGTATAGGTATCTCTGCGTCTGCCCCGACTCCTCCACACAACGCACTGGCAACATGCCCTCCGGTGAAGTTTCAATATCAAACCCTATATGACGCCCTCGAGATTCCAATCCCCCTTCTGCGCCCGCTCCAGCAGTAACCGCCCCTTCTCTGTGAGGTCTGGTTTACCGCCCTTATCTGTGACCTGCACGAAGAACTGCGGTACAAATGGCGTCTCGTTCTTCTCTCTTTCTCTAGCCTTCTCTCTCTGCCGCTCCTCTAACTCGACCTTGATGTTTGTGGCCTTGGAGAACTGTTTGGATAAGATAGCTTGAGTGACGCCATTCCAGAGATTGAGTGACTCGTTCTCGGCTTGCTTCTCCATGGGCGGAAGAGATTTGGGGGCGACGGCTAACGGGTTGAGGTCGATAATGGTGATTTGTTTATCAGGCGAGTGTGATGCCTGGCAGCCTACTATTAGCGATGATTCGTAGTACGAGGGAAGAGGGCGGCTTACGACTGGCTTTGGACCCAGTGTGAACACAATCTTGTCCTTCCAGCCACCACCTAGCCTGGCGACAACGTCTGCATCAGGCACATCGGCGATGCGCACCTTGTCGTCCTTGTTCGGGTCGTACTTAAAGATGACACCTTCAACCTTGTTCTGGGCACGGCCGAGCCAACCATCCTCAACGTAGTGCAGGATAGCCTTGAGCTTGGTCTTGGCGCAAGTGATGTAGGCAACGTCGCCGACGGTGACGCTGAGAGCACCTCGCAGCAGACCGCCGAGGTGGGCAGCAGGATGCGTCAGCTGGTAGGTCTCGTTGTCGCGACGCTCGAGGGTGACGAAGATGCCCAGGTTGTGCTCGCCTGGCGAGACCTTGATGGCGGTGCCAGTGAACTTGGCACTGATCTGGTCGTAGCCGCGAGCATGCAGGCCTTTCTCGGGGCAGCTGACGTAGAAGGCAGATACGGGGGGATGGTGGGAGGTCTGTTCGGTGAGGTAGGATATCCTGACGGTCGGGCCGCTGGGGTTCTGGGCAGTCTGGGTGACGGAGACGCTCGAGGCGGATCTGGGGTCGACTTTGACGGATCGGATGGAGGAGGCGCTGCTGCTGATGCCGCTGGCTATGCCGTTGGTGGAGATGTTCTTGGTCTCGATCCGCGGGGCGTTGTCCTCGGCCTCCCAGTTGCAGCGGAAGAACTCGCCAAGGCACGAGTTGTAGGGCTTACAGGGCTTGCCCTTGACGTATTTGAGATCCTTGGTGAACCAAAAGCGGAGGACCTCGAGCATGCGATCTAAGGGCTCGTCGGATGTGCCTATGGCGGCGAAGGCACTGGGGTTGTCGAGGTAATTCCAGTATTCGAGGTTAGGAGTGGGCTCGAGCAGCTGGGAGGGGAGAGAGAAGCGGACGGCAGCGAGGTCAGAGACGCCCATGAATCTAGACACAGAAGGCGATGATTAGTTATCATCTCATCATTTTTCAGATGCCCATAGTCTTTGACATGGTTGCCTCTCAGCCTGGCACCCTGGCAGCCCTCCGATCGCGGACAAGTAGCCAAGGCGGAACACGGCACCGTGTGTGATGATATCACTTCCAACTCGTTGAAGTAGTTGACATGGTGAGGGGGACCTTACTTTCGCAGGATGGACAAGAACGTCTTCAGCTTGGAGCCGTCGCTCTGAGGGACATCCTCGTCGGTGGTGACGGTGGCGGGCGGCGTTGAAGCCATGACTGCAGGTGTTTAATGGTTCAGGAGGTTATCGATTTGGAGATGGCGGTCGGTGACGATAACCAGCAGTTTGTCTTGGTTTGGAGCCGCGTATGGCCTCGGATGGACAAGAGAGGCAGCTACAATATCCAGACAAAGGCGTTCTTCCCGCGGGTATGTGTGGACAAGATGAACAAGTGAAAGGGAGGAAAGGGGGCAACGGGGGTGACTGACGCCAGTAGGTAGCTACTAAATTGATGGGAGAGAGGTTGAATTCAGAGCGGACGGTGAATCAATCCATGTGTCTTGGTCCAAGTGTAGGTAGGTACTGTAGGTAAGTGGGATAGCAGTAGAGGGGGAGGGCGCGATAAGAGGTGTGTAAGGGTCCTAGCTTCAACGTCAGCTGCCCGGTATCAGGACCGCCGATAAGCCCCAGGGCCGTTGTCGACTGCCGTTTAGGCGCTGAGTTTGGGCTTCCAAGGCCCTGGAAGCGCCCGCCTCCAGACAGAGTAGCGATGAAGTGCTGCGGAGTGCGCACTGTACTCTGCTACCAACTTTGAATCAAAACGCCATTTCTACAGATCAGGTCTCCAATCAATCTCGCACCAGTCTGAGATGAACAATGTTGCGAGAAGATACAGGCTGTCTCAGCATGGAATGTCAGATGGCGGTACCAAATGAAGCCATAGAGTCTTTCCTTGAAAGTCCCCCATGCCAGATGACATCTCGCATGAGGCTTCCTCACCAAGACTGAACGACGTAAATACAGTGCTTACCATCAGAGGACACTGTATTTAGCAAGTAGGAAGCACTGTCGGATGGCGGGGTCCCCTGATGTGCATGAGCCAATCGTTTCACCACGAGCCTCCAACATGGAAATTCATTGCCCTTCTCGATTCCTCAAAACTCCCGAGGCTGAGAACCTTCAAATACTCACGCGGTCCGGCAGAACACCATGGTCACTCACATCGATTTCCTAATACTTAGGCTGATGCGGGAGCCCGGGGTCGACCTATCGTCAGGTGTTGGTCAGGAGGATGGGTCACTTGAGTGCCTGGCGATACTGAGGATAGCGACAATGACGTCACGTCTGTTCTGATAAGTGTCAGACAACCCCAACAATGCTTCGAGTAGTCCGCTCCAGTCTCGTGGGTCCTTCCGTCCTAACAGGCGACAGGGCTGTATCACGCTTCATCCTTTGGCCTCGCGCGCACTACTGCACATATGTCACACTTCGAAGGCCTTTGGGGGTTAGTCATCTCGAGAAACACGTTCCCACCGAACTCCAATGACTGCCCTGTAGCCGCAACTCTCGAGGCACGGCAGCAACCAAAGGTTTTCATGTCCGCTGGGTCATGATTCATTCTGGCCCGCACACTGCTTTCTGCCTTCATCTGCAATGCATCGCTCGGAGTCACCACTCTGCTCGCCGAATACAGCGTTATGAACGAGTCGCATTGAGTTTTCATGTCGAACAAGACCCTCCCACGTTTGTGTTGAAGAGCGCCGCGCGGTGTATCCCCATCGAGATCTCACGAACCGACAGGACCTTTTGACTTGGAAGTTATCATCAACCCAATTGCATGTTCGGGGCGGATGATATTCACTTACTACTGATTCGTCGCAACATACATCGTCTGTCTTGTAGGGCTGTCGGAATGGCAGCTATGCTTCGGTCCCGATTCGGAATCGGCCGAGACGGTGCTCGGGACAAGACTTGCATAAGAAGTCATCCACCTGGGGTCTAATCGAGACACGCGGCACCGTGCAGCCTGAGGGATCTGCTATTCTTATGGCGGTGCCTCAGGTTGCATTCGGTTCATGACATAAAATGAAGATGACTCCCTCAGCTCTATTAGCACGCTGCAGTGTGGACCTTGTGACGAGAAACACGGTTGCAGCTGGATGAGTCAACCGATGCGCAACAAGTTGCCTTCCAGGGAAGGGATAGGCATCAGAATAAAGACCAATCAAAATTAATACAGTCTGACCAGCTCGCGCCAGGGTTCATTCACAGAACAGCTGCGATCCAAGTCCGCCCCGCCGTGCCTCGAATGCAAAGCTTGCTCTGATGTTGCTCGTCATGTTCGCCGATTCGACCTCTCGTCATGTTTCGTTAAATACGAACGCGATGGTGCTGTACACGATTCATTCTCGAGGGACATTGGGTGCATCATCCTCTCCCGTGAAAGCGGCTGCGTGTCTATTGGCCTTTGTCGAGCTTGTCCTGCAGTATGAATGTCGGGCATGGTCGGTGGACAAGATTCAATCCTCCGACTCGGATTTCAGACAAGTGCGGAGTTGGGTTGGGCCAGGGCAAAGGCTGTCGACGAAGACACGATATTCTTAGCAGAAAGGACCCTGGACAATGTCTGCACTTTGGAGATCGGATCCCTGTACATTCTGCGGGCAAGGCGCCACGGCTGCGCCCCCAGGGGGTTCCGTCATCTACATAGCTCACTCATGCGCCAGACCTCCTTTCTGCTCTTCGAACCCGCTTACTTGTATCCGTGCCCGTCGAAACGTCGACAGCCCTTACATATCAGGCGACATCCAGCCAGAGGGCGACGACGTGTTGTTTGGCTGCCACTTGAACGTCCAGACTGCTATGTGAGAGAGTCTGCACCCGATCGTCGGGAGTAACGTGCAAAAATGTCCGCGACCGCCACCACTCCGTCTGCACCACCACCCCACCAGAAGCCCGCGAAGACGCTCGCCTGTGTTCATTGCCAGGTTAGTTTCCACGTCGACTAATTTTGATCTGACGAGTTTGACGTAAGCCCAGTACCGCAAGATCAAGTGCGATCGCCAGTTTCCTTGCGCGAACTGTACCAAGGTATGAGAGAGAGAGATGGATGGATGAATATCTCGATTTTCAGTTTCAGCTCTGTCGTGACGTGATCTCTCGTCGCAACCGTTATCTCGGTCCCTGACTTTCCACTCGCGACCCCGCCGGGTCTCCCCTAGACCGCAACTATGCGTACAGCGTTTGCTCACACAGACATCGTAGGCAAGAGTAGAGTGTAAACCAAGTACACCAGCTCCACCACACAAGCGACGTCGTCCTAATCAAGACCTTCTCGAGCGACTGGCGCGATGCGAGAAGCTCTTGAAGCAGTACGCCGACGGGGGCGGCCAGCCTGTGCCCGACGCGGCTGACACAACATCCCCAAACTCAGATCCACTGCTCGCCCAGTATCCCGTCCCGGGACAGGACAGCAAGACTGTGACTGCTCTCAAAAAGCCTGGGACCCTTGGATTGGTGGTTGAAGAGGATGGGAATATGCGATTCATGGATAACTACCTTCGCATAAGCTTTCATGATGAGGTACGGCCCACTTTTTGCTGCCGTCATACAAGAACGGGGCTATCAACAAAAGGACTATGCGATCTGATGCACCTTGTAGATCAAAGCTATGCGATCCATCATCGACGTCGATGAGTTCGGATCAGAATCAGAGAACAGCCCGACGACCGCCCTCTCGCCGGATAATCACGGCGATCTGTTCATGGGTATGGAAGAATCACAAACCGATCTTCGAGAGCTGCAACCAGAGTACGTCCCAATTGCAATATCCAGGCATACCAAGGCTTGATAGCTCCAGAGCTGGGTCCAGGATGTGCCAACAAGATATTTTTGGGATAAACCTGTGCTTACATACTCTGCAGTCTTGTCAGCGTCTTCAGATTGTGGCAGATGTTCATTGATCGCGTCAACCCCTTGACCAAGGTCATCCACATTCCGACGGTGCAGCAATACGTCGTCGACGGGGCCACCGACATAACAAAAGTACCGCTTAATTATCAAGCACTCATCTTCTCCATCTACGCCGCAGCCACACTATCTCTCACATCCCAAGAAGCCATCCAACACTTAAATATGACTCAAGATGAAGCCTTGCGTCGATACATCAGGGCCACGAAGCTGGCTTTGATTCGAATGAACTTCATGAAGAACCACAACATGGTAGCTCTTCAGGCGTTGTGTCTATATCTGGTATGTAGCCAAGATCGTGACTATACATCAGTCAGCCAGCTTCTTAACACTCGAATAGGTCACCATAAATGGCCACTATGACCGTCATTCCACATGGATCTTTGGTGGGACTGTCGTTCGCATCGCCCAAAAAATGGGCTACCACCGAGATGGAGAACTGCTTGGGCTTACACCCTATGAAACCGAGATGCGCAGGCGCATATGGTGGCACATCATAGCTTCGGACGGCAAGCAAGCAATGATGACGGGTCTCAGTCATGCCTTTGCACCCTCACACTGGGACACAAAACTCCCCCTGAACCTTAACGACGCCGATCTCTCACCAACCTCTGTGGAACCCCTGGTCGCCAAGGAAGGCCCAACAGACATGGTCTTCGTATTGCTCATCTACATATTCCAGAAATTCATCCACTCCACCTACCCCCAGCTCGAAGCCGCATGGCTCGCCCTTCGCAGCGAAGGGGCGTCACCGGATTACCGCGCACCCATCGAAAACTATCGCACGCTAATAGGAGGCCTCGACCTCGAAATGACGGAATTCGAGCATAAAAACGTCGAGCCTGGTCTCGGCGGCGTGCACGAAGCCGCATCCATGATGAGACCCATGTTCATCGAGAAAATGAAGGAATCAATGGTCGCCATGAAAGACCAGCCCGAGTACGGAACCGAGATCTTCGATCCCGTCGACTCGATATTCAAGTCATTCGTCATATCGCACGAACGGAACAGCTTATCGTTCAAGCGCATGAAGAACCAGGGCTTCCTCTGGTTTATGAAGATGGGTTTCCAGATCGACGCGTTTATGGTCATGCTTTCCAAGTTATATAAACATCCCACTGGTGTTCTAGCAACGAGGACATGGAATGTGATAGAGTCTCTACACAGCATGCATGAGGAGCTCTTTGATACTTCCGAGCGGAAATACGCCATCACCGCCGCCCTGACGCTCAAAGCCTGGGGCGCACGAGAGATGGCGCTAGAGCGGAGTGGGATTCGGATCGACGTCCCAGAGTACATTCAACGGCTGCGCAACGTCGTTTCAAGTCCGAGGGACAGCATACCGATGACGGACACGAGTATAAGTCCGAATTCGGCAGCGGCGGTGTGGACGTCGGAGGCAGCGGGCGCGTATCCGCAGATGAGTAGGGATTTGATGGACACAAGCAGTTTCTTGAATACGAATGCGGATGTTGCGACGTTGGGTATTGATATGTGGGGGAATCTACTCGTGGACAACGATGCGGCGCAATTTGAACAGCAGCAAAGTATGTTGCCGTACGGCCCGTTGGATTTTGGAAAGATCAATTTCGAGGCTATGGATTTTGCTAATGGATTCTCTACCTAATGGGATCGCTGGGATCGTTGAGATTTAGAAGGTGCATTTTGAGGGTAGTTCAACTACGACAAGGCGCAACGCGATCCGAGGAACAAACGATAGACGACAGACGACCCAAACTCGATTCCTATGCAATGGGCGGCGCAAAAGACGCTGGAGTTCCGAGTGGCAATACCTTGTATACTAGTGGGATCGTGTCGCGACTCATTACTGGCTTCTATAGGCCATGGGACATATGGATATACTACGGGGTTGTAGAGGGGAGGATGAACACAATACACCACTTATTATGCCAATCTTGCCGCCTTATCAGAATTGATGCGTCGTTCTTTCCATGTATGCATATACGGGGATATAGACGCCACGTAACAGCTGTATACCGCAAAGAAAGAGATTTAGTAGGTGATGGGGTTGATGCCACAGATGATAGAGAGGAATGTGAGCAGTATGATATTGCGTTTTTTTCTAACTAAAAACACAAGACTCCCAAAGCTTCACAGCTTGATTCTTCTTTTCCGTTGTCCTTCCTCGCATTCCCTAACAAGACATCCCCAACTAAAATCACAAAGCAATCATTAAATTGGGTAACGCCAACCAAGCCCCCTAACCCATCCAAGGTCTCGAGTCTCCAAAAGCCCCAGAAAATCCCGAAGACCTGAAAGTGCCGGATTCCACCATACAGCGCACACATCGCTCACACAGCCCAAAAAGATTGAATTAGATGGCAGCTATGTTAGCGCAATGAGCCGCAAGAGGCGCAGAAGACAGAGAGGAGGAAGAGACTAACGTCGAACATTCTGTTAAGCAGACTGCGGGATCGGAGGGATGTGGTAAGAGCTCAAGGGCGATCGGACAAAGGGATGGACCGGGATACTCTGCGGGTAAGACTACGAAGGCATGGGAGGTAGAAAGGACACGAGGGTCGGAAAAGAAAAACCTGACGGGGAGAGGTGTGAAACGCATGGAGATTGTCGGGATAGCGGGCGTGGTGGGTATGATACGGGAATATTGTTGAGAATTAGGTAGTTGAGGGGATGAAGGCGCAGTGGGTATGATTAGGCATAGGGACTGGACTTGGGGATCTGCTCAAATTGTGTGAGTTCTGGGGAGTGGTCTGTCGGATTCAAGGGGACGGGTCGCGAAGTAGCTAGGAGTTATGTGCGAGTTGGATGCTCTGTAGGGGCAATTTGTTTGTTTCTCTAACGAGGTAACTAACTATCTTCGACACGTATCTTCGTCATGTATCTTCGTCATGTGAAACGAATTCCGATTCGACCCTTAATGTTATTCTCATGTGATACTGTTAGGTGATACAAAATCATGTGCTCGCAGCAAGACTAAATAACTCTCCTGAGTGCCACGTGCCTTCTTGAATGAGCGGTTACGAAAAGTGGTCTACCACATGTAATCAACTGTTGTTTACTGAATATGCTGAATACGAATCTATCTGTTCTAGAGTTTTTTCGTTCCCTTATCACGAAGAGTTAACCAGATTATCAATTTTAGGCGGCGATTATTGAAACTAGGCTGGCATGATTTGTTGTTGAGAGCGCGCTTACCAGATGGACCGTCACAAGTAAGGGTTTTCATAAGAGAAAGAGGGTTTACGCCGCTGTATTAGAGGAAGTGAGCAACTAGGCAAAAGGCTAGAGTAGCAGACCCAACGCGTCCTAGGTGGTCCTGATATATATCTCCCTAATCCACACCTTATGTAACAGTCGTTGCACATGCAGCCCAACAAAAAGTACAAATTTCAACAACAGTGGCCTCGTTTAATAGCCCAAAATCCGTCCGCGAAAAGAGTCCAATGGCTCCAAACCGCGCAATGTAGTTACGGAGGCTTGCCAGCTCGAGCCTTTTGCCTGGCTGCTCAGTTCCCCTGGTGCAGTTGTACGAGCATTCTAACCATCTCCGATAATATCTCAAGGTCCTACCTCTCGTTTGATTGAAGAACATGGAGAGTACCGACAGTCACGCACTGATTACCAAGCCATGCGACCCTATTCGAGCCGTCTTGGAAGGCTGGCTGCCTGCAAACCTCCAGACAATAGCGAACGAGACTCTCACGTACATACGTCTGGCTGACGGTCAGAAGGTGTACATATTCAATAAATACGTACAGGCGTTCTACCCGCAGACCGAGAAGTTCGTTGAGTACTCATTATCGCGATACTCGGACACGGTCTCTCTACCCATGGCGACATACAGTGACCTACCGAAAGAGCTTAAGCTCATGATCTGGCGCTTCGCCATATTAGATCCGATCCGACCGAGGGCTCTACAACTGATGTTCAAGAGGGATCCCTCTGTGCAATTTTGTTTCCCGCCCCCTCGGGGCAATGGCATCTACCAGACGGCATTTGAGATGTACAAGGCCTGGCGCAGTGATCTCATATGCAATCCCCTAATCAACAAAGAGGTCTACGGATTTTTTCGCATGATGTTCAAAACTGGAAAGAGTCTGAAGTTGTTTCCCGTGGTTAGAGCAGACAGGTTCGAAGGAGAACCTTGGCGTTGGCGTTTCATCTTGAAGCATGAATCTTGTGTTGTTCATCACAGTCCGAGGTACGACGTGTATGGCCTCGACAGGCTTTTCTTCACACGCCCGCGGCTGCCAGCTTCAGTCGATGACACGACACAAACTCTCTATATGCCCGAAACGATGTCTGAGGCGCAATCACAGACTTTATCTGAGGTCCAAAATGTGTACATGGGTTACGAGATCTTCCCGTCATTTTCTCATAAAGTAAGAGAGGGCACGGTGACAATGCCGAAGTTGCGCAACATTTACGTCCTGCGACTCCTCGATGACTTCGCCATCGATCAGAGTATTCTTGCGCTGCATTCTAGACGACGGGGCTCTGTAGCCTCTGATTTCCCCTGGCTTCTGACGCTCTGGAGTCGACGGACCGAGGACTACATGCAAAGGAACATTCAGGCGAATCCCACCATCGTGAAAACGTTGCTCGAAAACGCGGTAAAGATCGACTACCTCGACGAACAGTATGGCTTGGACCAATTTGCCGATGTAGAATTCGTCAAAACCTGGAACGCTCTCACGGAGTGGAGTGTCTCTTCACGGAAAAGAATGGTGTGCACTATGATCGTTGGGAGATGTCGGAAATGGTATGACAATTACTTGGAGGTGGACGAATCTAGACTCCGGGTTTCTGAAGGTTGGGCGTTTACGAGCGAAGAGAGTATGGCTGCGGCTCTGAAACATCGCAGCCAAAACGGAGTTAGCTCTGGTGATGTCTGGTAAGGCACCGTGGCTAGTAATGAGAAGGGGGTGTACGCCAGTCTTGGTCGGTCGAGGGAAAGCGCTATGCAATGCGGATGTTGGGTTACAGATATGAGGGAGATGTGTTTGAGTATTTAGGAGTCTGTGGACCATTTTGACTCATTTCATCATGCAACATCACAAAAGGCTCGTTGAAATTGCGTAAAGAAATGTAGTCGCTGGAGGACCCCCTCGACTGTTTCCATAAGCGAGTCTCAAACTTCTTCTTCTTCTTCTTCGACGACGACGACGACGACATCATTACAATCGTCATTAGCTACAACTTCAACTTCCACTTCAAAGATTAATTCCAGTAACGCTAGCTCTATAACTATGTCGTCAACACCCTTGAGAAGGTCGCCCACGGGCAGTGCCTCATCGGCTGAAAATATCAGCTCTACACTTTCCTCGAACAGTGGGTCGAGTTCCGGGAGTCTATTAACAGGTGCTAGGGTTGGATTAGGCCTGGCGGCGCTCGTATTTCTCTACTCGCAATTGTGACAATCTGTGTTGAAAAAACAATGAAAAAAAAACGGACGGCGAGGGAGGTTGGCTCAAGACCCGTTGCGACGACGCAAGGCTTTTCTGGGTCTTCATATCTTCCGAAGGTTTAGGAGAACGGAATGTGATATTGAGGTGGTATGCCAGCTAAACCAGAGCTCAAGACAACAGCAACTACCGTAAAGGAGGATTATTAGCAACCGCCTGGGCAGACGGTTCTTGTGCGCAGCCGGTGGCTTCGCAGCTCAAGCTGGCATGCACAACCAGTGTTGGCGAGTCACATTGACCGAAGACATTGTATGAGCTAGCTACTTATCTCGGTTGAGTTCGCTCGCCACAGAGCTGCAGCCTGGCCCTTGAACCAACCACCAGTCAAGAACAAGGCCATTACGGACCACCCAGAGAGCTCTCGAATCTCAGGCATGCCGTTTTCTGACAGCCAACACAATACCGGGCAGGTACATGTTGGTGAGAGCGCCTTGAATCTGCCAGCCAGATGCACCGTCGATAATTAGGTTCCTCAACAATAGAATTATGACAATAACGGCTTTGTCAACAGTCCCAAATTTTGCTCCCGAACAAAGTTTAGTAGTTCTCAACCGCGCAACTTAGTTACGAACTTACGCGGAAAAGTCATTTGCCAGCGAACTTTCCTACCTAAAGCACAATCTAGACATAAATATCTCTTTCCTGTTAGTCCTTATACGAAGCAAAATTTCTTCCATTTCATCTCCCCACTCTACCAACCGGAAAACCCACCACCACCAACGCACAACGCAGGAACCCGAGCTCTCGTACAGCAACCAGCAACTGCAAAATAGAAAGTAAAAACACGTGATTGCAAGTTAGATGTGCCCGCACTCCCAGGGCTCCAAACCTATCGCTTTGCAGGCCATGAAGGACGAGAAGTCGACGTCGCCAAAGGCAACAGACCTTTCGGCAGTTTCATCTAAGGGTCACCAACACCGTGGTCCACTAGCTCAGGGTCAAGTCGACGAACATGACAACTCGGAAGAGGGAGCAGAGTCGCATGCTCCTACCGCACACCCAGATCATCGACAGGTCTCTACCTCAAGCACACCGGCGATGATAGCTACACGGACGGCAGCCGCCGAACCAGATCAAGAGACCCGCGAGGAAAGGACCAAGAGAATGGAGCAAGAGGAACGAAAAATGATCGCCATAGTAGAAGAGTGGGAACGGATGAACCGCTTGAGCGAGCAACATCAAACCAAAAAACAGCAGTTAAGTGAAGCGAGCCAAGAGACCCTCGAAGAAAGGACCAAGAGAATGGAGCAAGAGGAACGCGAAGTGATGGCCATGATAGAAGAGGGGGAACGGATAGAAAGCTTGAGCAAGCAACATCAAGCCAGAAAACAGCAGTTAGATAAAGCCATCCAAGAGAACCCCGAGGAAACGACCAGGATAATGGAGCTAGGTGACCGAGTAATGGGCGCCTTGATAGAAGGAGATGAACGATTAGACCGCTTGAGCGACCAACGTCAAGCGATAGAACAACAGTTAAGTGAAGCGAGCCAAGAGAACCGCGAGGAAATTATCAACAGATTAGAGGAAAAGCGCCGAGAGATCAAAGCCCTGAAGGAAATGGTAGATCGGATACGCGAGCAATGGGCCCTGCTACAGCAGCTCGTAGTATGGCTGCAGTGAGGTGAAGGAACGGGCCTCGGATGGGAGAGCGATTTTGGTCGATAGTTGGTGATCCAGTGTGGTGTCTGCTGCATAAAGGATCGTACAACACATATCTCAGATACTGCAACAAGTAATGCGACATTCAAGACTGCGATGAATGGTTATCAAGGACCATTCCACCTGCAGATTTCGGTTAGCATCGTTTCTACCGATTATCACAGTCTACCTCTAGCAGTTGAAATTTGACCATGCGAGCCCAGTTTGTCTAGCATTGAAGAGCTACGTCTTCATTCGTGTCGCAGTTGATGAATTGCATTTACCAAGAATTCAATCACCTGTAAGTAGTAATGTCAAACAAACAGATACTGGGGTTATAATCAACGAGTGCGAATTCCCCTGAGAGCACACAGAGATTGACAGGTCGTATATCAAACGTGATCGCGTATTGCATAAGATAAGACCACCATACGAGGTATGTCGCATGAGGACGACACCTGGTCAAGCTGTGTGCATGCTAAGAGGGAGCATAAATGGACGCTATTACTGCCTCCCTTGCCATTTCTTATCTTCCTCTCCCATCGTTGAACACCAAAGGTAATCTTCAACGCTTCATAAATAAACATAATTCAGCATTCCTTCTGCAGCGTCCAACACCCAGAATGGATCGCTCTGGGTACGACATGGGATTTGTTCCTCGGCCAAAAGACAAGCCAGAGGAAGAACGCGACAGCTGGACCAAAAGGCGAACAGAATCTCAAGACAAGCAAAATTCGCAAGCACAGACTGCACAGCAATATGAAGCTTCGCAGAACATACGACGCTCTAGTCGTGATGGCTACGAAATAGGGCATTCAGGGCTGAAAGGAGATGAGCGACATTTTGGCCCTTCAAACGAAACACGTAGCAGTCGCTGCCACGAACAGTTCAGTGTGGTGCGGAAGGTAAAACCTAAGGATATCAAGATTGATTCAAGAGATGTGGCACGTGTTGACAGTAGCGGCCGGAGTTCTTATGAATACAACTGGACTTTTGCGTCAAGGTAGCCTTTGAGGGAGGGCGGATGATGAGTGCTATGAGGTTGATGACTACAAGATGGTGTGTGCTCAGGCAGCTCTACAGTTCGCAGAGATAGTGTTATGTTATTCTACCTATTGAAGTATTGGAATTTGAGGATATTTGCCTTAAGGATGCTTGTCGTGAAACCTATGGGTGTACAAATTCTTGTGGGCTCAGGAGTCGGACGTGACAGGAACCGTACAAAAGCGCAGCTTACCTGCAAACGAACATTTCTCAGATTATTGTAGCTTGTAGCATCACTCTTCTTTTCTTCGCGTGTAAATGAAGAAGACCAAATCGAGAAAGAAAAAAAAACGCCTCGCTACACGCTTTGGCCATTTTCGCACGGTCGACGCGGGAAAGGGGTAGATGTTCCGTCTGTACGTCGCATAATTCTCTATACCCAACCGCTCAGTTGCGGTTTGTAATATTCCGGTATTAGATCAGGGAATATTACGTCAGTGTAAGTTATCTATCACAAAACAGTAGAGTCCGAACAAAGAACTGCTGTATTGCTTGGAAGAAGGATGTATCTGATCACTGCAGCGCAACGGTAAAGAGGGTTGAGCAATCTCTTTCCAGGTTGCATGCCACTATGTCAGTTTCTGTAGTTTGTGACACATCACTCGCTCTTCTTCGTATTTCACGTCACAGTCCAAAGCATTGAGATGTTTCCCGGAATTCCTATAAGATATCTTCGTCGCTGTTTCTCCTACTACGCTTCATATACTCAAACATCATCAACTACCAGTACCTGATCACAACACAGTCCTAATATCAATCGGATACCTTTATTTCATCATGTCTAGGAATGGCGATAGGAATGGCTATGACACAACGGGAACGAGTTTCGATCACCCTAGTTGGCTGAAACCTAGGCCTCTACCTATGGGCAGTTTCACGAGGCAGACCGCATTGGCCAAGCGCCTCAGCGAGCCTGACGCAGGACGTGATCGGTCATCTGTTGTTGAAGACAACACGGATAAGGGACAAGATGCCCAAACACGAGACGATAATCGAGAGCACGACAAGAAAGCTCAAGATCCCGATCAAGATGAGACCTCTGGCAATACCTCCTTGCCAACCTTGCAGGGAGAAAAATAGGCCCTCAGCCTTTGCGTTGCTGCGGTTGATTTGGTGAGTTTTATACTCCTCCGTGTTGGAATTTTGCATACGAATGTCACAACATTTGCTGACCTAATGTGTCTGTCAGACTACGTGGCGGCTTTCACGTATACGAGTCTCATTACGCTTCTTGCGGCTTGAGACTTGAAGTCGATACGCTGTTGGAAATGTAACGAGACACCTTCATCGTGGTAGTTCTTTCTCCGCCATGTGGTCAACGGGGTCCTCCTAAGCTACCATGTGACGAAACAACAACTGGGAAGTAGCAGATTATTGAGATACTGTCGTAGGGCTAGAACTCTGATCATATACAGCCTATCCATCTTTGAGTTAAGAAGATCAGTTTATGTTGGCTTGCCACTTACATCTTCTAAGCTTCGCCAGCGTGGTAATATACTATTCAACATTCTCCCTGCGATTATCATCAAAATACAACGTATCATCAGTGAATGTGTCCTTTATTTCTCTAATAACTATCTTGTAAGTCTTGCGCTTATCAATAGTGAGCGTGCTAATTAATGCGGTTCGTCCTGTATGGGTGTTGTCTACCATGAGCATATTCAACCCTGAGCGTCGTGCGATGCCTGTAAGGGCTTGAATGGGCGGGAGAAGATGATTGGCACGATAGACCTGATGATGCAGTGGGGTAGCGCGGTGGGCGGTTCGCTCATCTCAAGGACCACTCTGTTCCGAACTTGTCGGAATTCGCGAAATGACGGAGATCCTTTGAAAAACGCTTTCCTGGTGTACCGTTGGTGGAGAGATGAGACGAGATAGAGATTGGTGGCCAGGCAGGTAGGGAGTATACTCAATGTGAGATTAGCACTGCCAGTTTTGGTGTGCCTTTTGCTGTCCATCTAACCGCAATAGCGCCCATAATCGCCAGATTGATGTAACGATGCATTCATCATTCAGCTCCATTGAAAGAGTAAAGTATTGTTGTGGAGAAACATGAGATGATCGCGATGTTAGTCCGGAATCACACGTTTCGAATGCCGTGCCGCAGACCCAGTATCAGGCCCAATGAGCTCGTATAAGCGACACGACATTGCCCGTGAGATCTTTCCGAAGTGGTATTCATGGCGACTCTCTGGGTCATGTTAGTGATCATCTGCTGTTGCTACAATTGTCGAGCTTTTTAATGTCACCTCATGCAGCTCCTGACGGACACAACATCTGGCAATTGACATATCCAGGCGTTCTCGAGAGAGAAGTATATCGACAATCCTAAACAGGGGGTTATGTTTAGTATCAGTGATGTTGCATTGTATGGAGATGTTGTTTCATCCTTCTTTGGGGGCTGGAGACTATAATGAAGCAGACCGAGCCCAACTCGAGATTTTCTGATAATACAGCGGGCACACCGGAGATTGTCATATTGTATCAGAAGCATAGGATGGTAGAAAGTTGATCCATCGTATACAGAAGCTTCTGCATATCAGTATTTGACTGCACCTTGAGCCTGCGCATATCGCGATGAGCTGTCGAAAGATCAAGTATCCAGATGATTGTTTCAACATGTCGAATCGA
This sequence comes from Xylariaceae sp. FL1272, assembly GCA_022432385.1. Lineage (NCBI taxonomy): Eukaryota > Fungi > Ascomycota > Sordariomycetes > Xylariales > Xylariaceae > Xylariaceae sp. FL1272. The sequence continues at coordinate 705,333 of JAJJXC010000017.1, forward strand.
GGATCTTTTCAACCAGATCCTGATATTTCTGGAATCGGGGTGAGAACTGTCTATGTCCCTAGCGGAATTCCACTTACACAGCGCAGGTTACCATTGGATTTGTCGGAACGGGTTATCTAGTATTGATACTTGTGATTGCCAACTATCTTTTTGCTTTCGATCCTGCAGCCAATCCCTTCATCGAGCATAACGACGGTAGCCATGGACACGGGTCCTCTAGCAATTGGTGGACGCCGAACAGATTTGATGTTCTTATTCTTGAGTGGTTTAGGAAGTTACCAGGAATCCGTCGTGTCAAAAACCGTCTTTCATGCTTAAAGGATGCTTTCAACGAGGTAAAAGGGCCATCGAATAGCTCAAACAAGCTGTATTCTCGGCTAACGTTTCTCTCGAGTCTATCATTGCTTTGTGTGATGTCCAAGTCATCACAGGCTTGGCCATGTTGATTACAGGATTTGCCCTGCTGGACTGTGGCATTTCCGCTTATGACTGGCAGGTGATTGCATCACTCGCTTGGTTCTCGGTCATCACACATTTGGCTGGCTTGTCTGTTCTTCGATCCCATCTACGCGCTCATGCATGGAAGAGAAGGTTCCGACTTCTGCTGATGACCGCGCTGTTCGGCCTTTGGGTAAGAGCAGTTATACCCACGATATTCTTTGCATGGCCAACATATGCCATTTTTGCGCTACCCGGAGATTTCGCTCGGTGCTATCAAGATATTCAAATGGGCATTCGAATTGGCCAATGGAAAGCAGCTCCCAAAATTTCATGGACTGTCGAATCGCTAGCGTTGGCATTCTCATTCGAGAGCACGGTTACCTCGCTCGGTCTCGCTACGTTCGGGTTCATTATTCGGTTCGGGAAGCTGTATCGGTTCACGTCAAAATTCGCCAGTACCGTAGTACGTGATCAGATAGGCAATGCAATGGAGCATTTTATCTTGGGAAAACTCGAATTTGAGATGCGGATCTCGAACAAGTCCGGCCAGCGACCTTCGAGAACACGACTTTTCCTGTCGGCACTGTGGAGGTCGTTCTGCACGCAGCATCTTCTTGCGTTGTTTGTGCACTGCCGACTCATTATTGACTTACAAGTATCTATGCTCGCTGAGGTAAGCAGAATGGATGGACGAGTTTGTAATAGCGCTTTGCAATGTGTTAACTTAGTGGCAGGTTTTTTGGCTTATGGTTTCCTTAGTTTGGGGCACTTTTAAGTTGGCAGATGCTCCTCAAAAGGCCATATTCGTAGAAACCGGTAACCCACTCGCCGCACCAGAAAGGTCATGGTCCTTCGGCCAGATTCTAGCAGTGTTATTGCTTGCTGCACCAGTTGTAACAGTAATAACCACCTTGACTTCCGGATTGGAAATACGCTACGAGGCTGCGACACAAGGAGCCTTGCGACAACCTACAAGCTCGCGTAGACACTCTTTTAACACCGAAGGCCCTCGGTCTCCTCATGGCAATTGGGCAACAGAGACAGGCACACGCGATAGCATCAAACCATTGTCCACATCTCCTTCGACCATGTGCATTAAGCAAATGCCGTCGATGTTAGGACCTTGGATGGTCTGTTCATGTGGATTCCTAACATACATAGCAATTCTGGTCTTTTATAGAACATTTCTAGAGGGGGTCGCATATCATGACTCTTTGGCCATCATTTTTCAACTATCCGATTTCTTGGGCTTCCAAACCATATCGACGACGCTCTTTGCTAGTCCTCTCATCATCCGCTCGGGGCTCACACTCGAGCTTTTATTGCCTGGGCCAGGCTGGCCTTGTGCTAAGCGGACCTTTCATTGGATATTGAATATTTCCGTATATTTGCTCTTCATTACTGTCACATATTTCTCATCTTCGTTGTTTCCTGATTTGGGGCCCAGTCTTAACTATGGCCTATCCACGATCATCGCCATACTACTTTATCTAGTCATCAGTGTAGTTTCTTTTGTCGCAATAATGTTGGAATCGCTTAGCTAGACAAAACAACAGAAGGGCAGAAACCTGACAGACCCCAAAAAGACGGAAAGACTTATTCATCTGTCAGTTCTCTAAACAAATCGTATGATGAGCACCCATCATACTAGCTCCTGAGATCGAGTTTACCTATCGTTTATATCGCAAGTAGATGATGAAATCACGATATGCCAGACGACATCGCACCAGCGCCGGATCTCAGTGTTTGAGTCGTCCAGTCCGAGAATCGCAATAGAAGGAAGTGCGGGGACGTACGAAGATGGGAACTTGAGACTCGTCGCAGTCACTTAATAATACAGGTCCAGAAAAGCCATGAGACAGCCGAAATGCTCTGTAGGGACCGCACCTGCAAATGCCTTTATTGTAACCCTTCGGCAGTAAGGGACATCACTGATCAATGGGGGCAAGCTGCAGCGGACACATGCGCCGGCAGTCGCGAATCGCAGGGCCAGAGACAGTGCCAGAGACTGGAGGGCCTTGACTCCCTGTGGCCAGAGCTTTCAGGGACTTCTCCAGGCCGGGCCCTCGCCCGATTCAAGCCGATAGGCCCAACACCCGATTGAGCCCCATGCCTACCAGGCACAGCGAGTCACCGCCCTGAAAATTCAGCATTTGGTGTGTCAGGACATCCGTACAGCTGGCTCGGCAGGTGTGGGCATCACCTGACTGCCCTGACGCCTGCCCATTCGCCCCGTTCCCCAGCGCCCCGTGCTCTAGCCCGGTCTTCACCCCACTTTGCAGTAGCTACCTTCGCAAAACTTCACGATCTCCCCAGCTCTCCACGAGTCTGTCCCATCTTCATCGATTTGTTCATGATCGCTACGAACATCGCCGGTGCGGCTATTGCCAGTATCTCTTTCCATTAGTAGGGCTTGTGGCCAGTTCTGGACACATTCTCTCAACACAGACCGTATGGCTTCGGGGTGCCAGACTGCTGCGTTATTGCGTTCAGGTTGATTCCGGGTTGTCAGGCCAAATAATCTTTCCCTCATCTTCTACGCTCGGTTGACCTCGAGTGCTTCCGGCCAAGATGACAGACGCTGCCCTGTCCCCGGTGTTGTCAGGCACTCATCTGTCAGAGCAGTCTCGCCATGACGCCGATGTGATTACGGAGCATCTGCCGGCGGGCTATACTGCCGACTTCTTGTCACCTAGTCATGCCCCTCAAGCATCCTCTTCCGCGCCCAATCTCACCGACCCTCCAAATGAGGACTCCTTGAAGCTGCAAGGCGGCGATATGCACCGAGACCTGTTCAAAGCCGCCACCAGGATGAACATGCACAAGCGTGCCAACACATTTCATCATCCAGTCATGAATCACGATGACGACGATGATCTGGAACCTCTGTCCATGAATGCACAACTGGCTCCCGGCGGCTTTCGAAGGGCATTTCTAGTTCAGAAGCAGAAAAGTGATATCTGGGCTGCGAGGATACCGGTGACCCGGAACTTCGTCGAGTTCCTCGATCTCTACGGCAGCTTCGCAGGTGAGGACCTGGCCGATTCTGATGACGAGGCGATTGAAGACGAGCCTGACGAGGACGACGGGCCACCGACCGAGAACAGACCTCTCCTGGGACGCAGGAAAAGCTCACGCGCTGTGAGGAGGTCAGCTACGGCGAGCACTTCTAAGACCTTCTTCACACTGTTGAAGGCTTTCATTGGAACTGGAATCATGTTCCTCCCCAAGGCCTTTGATAACGGCGGCATGTTGTTCTCGTCCATCACCATGCTGGTCGTCTCCTGTGTCACTATGCTTGCCTTCCACCTGCTACTACTATGCAAGGCCAAGGTTGGAGGTGGTTATGGTGAACTTGGCGAAGCCATCGCCGGGCCCCGTATGAGAAGCTTGATCTTGGCTTCCATCACGCTGTCCCAGCTGGGATTCGTCTGCTCTGGCACCGTGTTCGTGGCAGAGAATCTCACGTCGTTTTTTGAAGCTGTCACTCATGGCCACAGCCCATTGTCTCCTACCTCGCTCATCATCATTCAGGTCATCGTGCTCATACCGCTGTCGTTCATCCGGAACATAGCGAAGCTGGGTCCTGTGGCGTTGTTTGCTGATGTATTTATTCTCATTGGCGTCAGCTACATCTACTACTACGATATCGCACATCTCGCCACCGAGGGACTGAACCAAACAGTTGTTCTCTTCAACCCCGCTAAATACACGCTCATGATCGGATCTGCCATCTTCACGTTTGAAGGCATTGGTCTCATCCTCCCCATCCAAGACTCGATGGCGAAACCCCAGCGATTCGAGTGGCTCCTCGGTGCTGTCATGATCCTCATCACTATCGTGTTCACGGCAGTCGGCATCTTGTGTTATGCGACATTCGGCACAGACACCTCGATCGAAATCATCAACAACTACCCGCAGACAAGCAAGTTCGTGAACGCAGTGCAGTTCCTCTACTCGTTGGCTGTTCTCGGCGGGAACCCCGTGCAGCTGTTCCCGGCTCTCAGAATTCTCGAGGGTAGACTCTTCGGTTCGCGGTCGGGCAAGAAGAGCATGAGAACGAAGTGGAAGAAAAACGCCTTCCGGGCCTTCCTCGTCGCCGTCTGCGGTTGCATATCAATCCTCGGCGCCGGCAACCTGGACAAGCTCGTCGCGCTTATCGGATCCTTCGCTTGCGTGCCTCTTGTTTACATCTACCCCGCGTATCTGCACTACAAGGGCGTTGCGACATCGAAATGGGCCAAGACGGGCGACCTCGTGTTCATGGGCGTGGGCATTGTTGCTTGTGTTTTCACGACTGTTGTCACGATTGTTACCAGCTTCATGTAGAATGGGGCAGATGTTGGACAATGCTACGATCTCGGATTTATGGATACGACTCCTCCCCGACGACAGGAAACCACGATCTGGAACCGCTGGAGCGCTTTCGGCGTGGACAGCGGATGATATACGATGTAATTGGTCAAAAGTCATGTTAGAGTAGAAAAGCGTGTTGAAACCTAATAGGATTAGCCAAGCGAATTTAAACACATTTTGTTGTCTTGAGATTCGGAAGTCAATAGTCAAAGATGCATGGATCCTCTATATGGTCGTCGGTGTACAACAAGTTCATATCGCATTAAGTCAGGACTTGCACTCCTCGCCACGTATTATACTGTGTTGCAGATCAAAGTATTGTCGTGCGACCTCACTTGGTAGAAGTTGAGATTCTCTACCTACGATGCTGGCGTCCAGCATACCCCCTCTCGGATACCGGCACATACCATATTTTACGGCATTTGACTAGCAAGCAGAGACTGGACTGGTATGCAAGACGTAGCACATAGCTCGCAGGAATCGAGCATTTCATCTTTCTAAGAAAGAGTTTCGATTTAGTATGTATGTATCAGTTGTTTTATTTTCACTCGTTCCGTCGGTGTCGTAGCAGACGCATCCCGACATCTACCTTAAAATCTTTAAAATACCAAGTAAGTCACAGTGTGCAGGACACATGCAGTACAGAGTGCGCTTGTAGCAGAGGTACTAGATATGGGTCTCGTCCTTGAGAGGCTAGGCCGTTTCATGCACGATGACGGTCACAGTGTGGTGTTGCGTGATTTTGTGCGTTCGCCCAAATGCGCCGAGATGCGTCTGGGCTTAGCGGCCGAGGCGGCTTCTTAACTATTCTCCCTGATCAACGACAAGTGGCATGAAAGATGGTCGAGGTTATCGATAGTGTGATTATGAGAAGTCTAGATCAAAGTAGTGGTCATGACGTCGGGTTGTAGGTAAATGCGGCTTATTTCTGTTCGTTGGGATTGGGCAGATGGGAATGGATATTAGGCTCAGTAGACCGCTCGGGAAGGTGAGGTGTCACGAGGTTTTAGCCTTTGTTGTCGTACGCAATCGTTGAGAAGGTTTAGCTTGGACGAGGAATGTTTCCGCACCATTTTTACTGTATATATTGAATAAAGTGTGATCTATCCGAACAGTTCGTCGTCTATTTGCAGATTAGCTGGCGATCACAGAGTTGTATCAGGATGGTGACAACGTCATTCTCTTCCTTAGGTATAACACCAAGCACCGCCAAGAGATACAGGTTACATACTCGTGTTGTAATAGTATGAGATTGGACGTTTAGAGCCGAGGTTTGGAGCCCTCTTGCACGAGCAATTGGACGTTTAAGAAGAACATGGATGTTTCTACTACAGATCACCCTGTCAGGGTCTTTAACGTTTAAGGGTCTTCAGGGTCTATGGCGTTTGTTGATTGCGATATGTATGGCATCAGGCCGACTCGCACCCACCCGGAAACAATTGGACTCGCGATGAGGTGCGTCATCTCGATGCACGGTCAATGTTAAACAGATTCGGCGCCATCCTTTGCCACCAGATGATATCTAAATTGTCTTCGCATGGATCCGTTGGTGTCCTGTCTTGCATAGATCGCAGATCTAGATATTACGGGATGCATGCCGTGTCTACACATGAAGTTGCTCTCACGTGATCGGTATAAACCCTTAACTCCCCGAAGATGAACAACTTCATTGAGGACAATCCAACTGTTATCTGGCCCTTTGGTTATGGAGTTAGCATGGCGAGCATGGATCGACGACGGAGGCGGCATCAGAGTCGTCCGCGACCTGTTAGACGCGTCTTGGATTTGATTTCAAGATCCTGGTGCTAATCTTAGATAAGAGAATGGGTAAGGGACGTGATAGGGGAATTACGATCAGAACGATTTCAACGGCGCCGTCGTTGTTTTCTTTAGAAGATATATTTAGAAATTGCATCTTGTCGTTGTCCACGATAGGCACATGGAGACCGAGATTCACCGAGACGTTTCTTCGTTCACTGCGTAGAGCTCTATCTCTATCTCGTGGAGTAAGCGACCGAGAAATGAATCCAGACAGCATCAGAGCGGCAACGAGACCTGGCGATGGTTGAGGGAACGGCGTGTCCGATGACAGTCATTTCTGGCATGCACTTGAAGAATATCCGATTGGGGTTTCTGGCTGCTTACCTTAGACAAACAGTCGCCAGACGAGCATTGGCGACAGCCGACCCTAGAGAGCGACCGGTCGCCGCCGCTCGTGCAGCACTAACACATCGGCCGGCATAGGCGCTGACTGTCGGATTGAAGGGACTCGGACTAGCGCGGGGGAGTATGTCGTCACTGCGGGTTTCGGCCTGATCCTGCTACGCCTATCAGGGGCCTGCCATTGCCATAGGGCAGTTTCTCGGGGGTAATGGAAATCGATTGAAGTTGCATTTTCGAGCCTCTAGTCTCTGCGCCGTCGAGGCCGTTGCGTAGGCGGTGAAAACGCGACTGGTCTCGAACTTTTCAATCCGACTACATACAGCGAAAAACTGCAAAGAATCAGATCGTAGTGCGCGACTTGCTGCGTTGCGTGTCGTAGGGATGGACGATATGCTAGCAAGGGGTCCTTGCCTGTTGGTGGTGTTTCTGTGACTTGGCAATCTACTGTTATCTCTTTCCATACCGCTCCAGCCTCTCAGTAAAGTTGCTGTTGGCGGCGTGATCAGGATGCGCTGAAATTTAACTACGAGGGCTGCGTAATGAACAGAGGTATGGAATACAATAAATGTGTTTCAACCAAAGGACAAACAGAACATACCCATTTCCTAGGTTAGGAAGAGTTGTAGTTCTCTGTTATGTACTTGAGGGCGTTGAGGGAAATCTAATGGGAGCGTTAATACCAGTCATCGCCGCTGGAGTCACTTTCCGTGCGGACAGGCTGACACGCTGATAGAGAAAGTTATAGTTGGCTTGGGATGGACTTTAGGTCACCCCGTTGAAGTGTTGCGAATTGACCTATTCCTTGCATCGAGGAAAACAGACTATCAGACTATTTATGACTGACGGGCAATCGCCTCTGAACTCTTTACAGTTCCCTCAGTTTCGTTTACTGTTCAGTGTTCAAAGAACGAAATGAGACAGGCAGGATAGATGGGTCGGATAGCCAAGCGCCAGGGGCATGTCCTAAACTCCCACTCAGGACCCTTATGCATTGGTGTGCTTTACATATGGCAATTGAAGTTCGCAGGATGCGCATATATAAACGCTATACCTGGTTACGGATGTCATCGCGTTTGTGGTTGGGAAGGGTATTATTCTCCCCGCATCGTCGCGATCGGAAACCTTGCACGATGCTTCTTCCACAGGTCTGTTGCGCGGAAGTCAGCAGATCTCGCATGCTCTCCTCAGCTGCACGGCGGCTCCTATCCAGAGGGTTGATTACAGTATGCCTGAGGGCTCTGGGTGTCGATGTCTGCCGTCCAGGAAGGGCAGTCGTACCGCCGATTGCTGACATCCACGAGATATCTACATCATGTCGTCGTACCTCGAGGTTGCATCGCGGCCCCGGCTGGCTGGGCTCGCAGTGGGGAGCGAGCAGGGAGCAGTCGAAGGCCAGTGGACTGTCGAGGTGTTTTGGTATCTTGGCTGCCCCAGAGAGGCATGCACAAGACGCGGCGCTGCAGGGTTTACATGCTTGGTGAGGCCGATTTCCCCTCGCCATGGCTTTCTTGTTCATGATTATCGACCACCTCTGAAGAGACTGAAGAAGGTGCGTTACATCCTCAGCATCGCCCTTCCTGCGCCCTCGAATGCGCCTACCGTGCCTCCGGTACTGCAGATGATGCGCCTTGAGCCCGTGTGCGATGGCAATCTGTAGTTTAGAAAGAACGGCCATGCCCGAACTTGGTCAGTTGCCACTTATGGTTATTAGTCGCGTGGGCGCTAGCCGGGCTGGGGCGATTTAGAAAAAAAAATCGTTACGTTATTAGCACGGTGTTCAAAGCCTGCAACCTGAAGCTCGTTCATTGTCGCAAAAAGACTCTTGTGCGGCAATATATGTATGTATCTACCTACTTGAGAAGCCATATACTGCGTTGCCGGAATACGTTACCCAAGAAAAAACAGAAAGCTTACAAGATTCAATGAATGTGTTATGCCCAGACATTAGACATGCCTTGTAGTGAAAGAGATCTGAGTAATATCCAGATCTCATGACAGCGAAAACAGCCATTCCATTCAGCATTGTCGACAACAGAGCCCTTAAACAGAATCTGCCTGCTGGATACTCGCGCGTTAGTAAGACGGTACAAGCATCTCTGTCAGGCCAAGTCGAGAACATACTTTTGCTGTAGCGCTAAACACGGGCAACGACTCGCGTAAACATCCAAGGCGGCGACAGTCATGAGTACATTGCCGGCTTGTACCGGCTCTTGCGACGCCCACGTTGAGTCGCCCGCGCAGCAGTAGGCACATCATCCCTGCGCGATCCAGCCGCTTTCCCACACGCGCACTACTCCATCGCGCCCACCTCTACTAGTACGCATGTACCTAGCATCAGAACATGGATGTCTCTTCTCCTACAGATTGCACTCTTGTAGGTTGTTGTTTCTCAACGGTAGGCTGGGTGCGGGACTGTTGAATACTCGTGCCTGCCATTCTCTTGTTATCAAGGCTCTGTCAGTACATCACTGTAGTTTTGGGCTGTGGAGACCTGGATCCCGGAATCAATTATACAAAACTCCATCCCCGTTCCCGTCCTCCGTCGCACTTTTCTCCCGGTCTTGATTCTCTCTTCACTTGCCATTCACTTGATCGTGACCATTATATCTTTCCACGGGGCTGACAACCTCATCGCCATTCGCTACACCCATTGCGGGCTCGAGTATTCATTCCCATTCTGTCGATTGCGCCCTTGCGAGCCAGAGTAATGCAAACGGTGTTCCAAAGCTTCTACTCAGCCTATACACCCTCCAACATTCCGCTCGACCAGCGGAGCAACCGTTGCAGTTGTCATTATGGCGGCGGAACTTGAAGGAAAGCACGCAGCGAGTGGCGCCGACGAGAAGAAGTCGTCGTCCAACGATGGATCCATCCAGCTGGAAGACACTCATGACCAGCTACAGCGTCACCTGGGGAATCGCCAGATCCAACTGCTTGCCATTGGCGGCACCATTGGAACAGGTCTCTTCGTCAGTATCGGCGGCGGTCTCGCCAAAGGAGGGCCTGCCAATCTGCTTCTCGGTTACGCCCTCCATGCCGCCATGGTCTGTCTCATCAACAATCACCTCGCCGAAATGACTTGCTACATGCCCGTCTCCGGTTCCTTCATTCGATTTGCTGGTCGCTGGGTCGACGAATCCCTCGGTTTTCTTGCTGGCTGGAACTTCTTTCTCTACGAAGCCATCTTGATTCCTTTCGAGATCACCGCGCTCAACTTGGTTCTCACCTTCTGGACGGACAAAATCCCCCCCGCTGCCATCATTGTTGTCGTGATTATACTATACGCGTACGTACCCATTGTCCTGATCACTGATCGCACAGTCTAAACTAACGTTGAGACAGCGTGATCAATATTTTAGCAGTGAAATACTACGGGTAAGTCGTGAATTCCGTCACCTACGGCCTACTTAAGCGAGTGGTTGCGCAAAACGGCCCTCCGCGACCTTGCCCCGCATCATCATAAGGCGGCGCAAAGTAGCGTGATATCATTGCATCACCGAACACTCTGTAGTAGCCAATTGACTACGTGGGAAATGAATTCTAATCGAATACAGTGAGGCCGAGTTTTATCTGGCTTTCGGCAAATTGTTGCTCATTGGGATCGTCTTCTCTTTCACCTTCATCACGGCCGTTGGTGGCAACCCCCAGCACGAACCATACGGATTCCGGTACTGGTACACCCCAGGCGCTTTCAACGAGTATATGTCCACTGGCGCGCTCGGCCGATTCGAAGGTTTCTTGGGATCCCTCTTCTCTGCCTGCTTCACCGTTGTTGGGCCTGAGTACATCGCCATGGTCGCTGGAGAGGCTGAGCGCCCCCGCGTCTACTTGAAGAACGGCTTCAAGACGGTCTACATCCGATTCTTCATCTTCTTCGTTCTTGGCGCCTTGGCTGTTGGTGTTCTTGTCCCTTACGACAACGAAAGCCTCAACGATCCCAGCGGCACTGCCAAGGCCTCGCCATACGTCATTGCTATGCAGCTTATGGGCGTCTCTGTCCTGCCTCATATCATCAACGCCCTCCTCATCACGAGTATCTTCAGTGCTGGCAACGCCTACGTCTACTGTGGCATGCGATCACTCTACGGCTTGGCTTGCGATGGCCATGCCCCTCAGATCTTCAAGAGGACCATGAAGAACGGTATTCCCATTTACGCCTTCGGTGTCACCATGCTATTCCCCTTCCTGTCATTCCTACAGGTTGGTAGCAGTACAGGAAGTGCCGTCTCGATCCTCCAATCTGTTACGGAGGGTGCTACCATGATTACGTACATCATCATGAGTCTGACGTACATTTTCTTCTACCGCGCCCTCAAGGCGCAAGGCATTGACCGCAACACCCTCCCTTACAAGGGTTACCTCCAGCCGTACAGTGCCTACATCACATTGGTGTATATGACTCTCATCGAGGGTATCTTCGGATATGTCGTCTTCAAGCCCGGTCAATGGGACCTCGAGGGTTTCTTCGCTCCCTACACCATGGCCTTCGTCGCCATCATACTTTACTTCGGCTGGAAGCTCTGGCACCGCACCAAGTTCATCTCGCCCCTCGAGGCCGACCTGGTGTGGGACAAGCCTCAAATCGACGCCTACGAGGCCAGCTTTACCGAGCCGCCGACTAGATTCCGTGACGAGTTGTGGGCCTACGTTACGGGCAAGAGCAAGAAGAAGGAGAACCACATGGGCGAGGATATCAGCTGAACGTGAGTACACGGCGGTCGGGGAGAGCGTGTCTGGAAATGGCGCGCGCATGAACCGCGTTATGTTTAGCAGAGCATGGTTTGTTTTCTGTTGTATATACTCTTCAGCAATTGTTCTGGACATTACATACCCCAATTGACGTTTCGTGCATTACCTCACAGTCAGCCGCTCCATGTCCATGTGTCTGACTTGTTGACTTTACGATCTTGGTGCGCAGCAAATGACAGCGGAACAAGGAAATGAAACAACAGAACTCGGACAGTTTTGGGGGATGTTGTCCCTTGGATGAGCTACGTAGGAGGCTACCCTATCTACACAGCATAACACTCCTCGGGTTTGCATCACTATTTATCAAACCTACCGAATCCAGTTTTGATCCATTACCACAACAGCATACCAATGTGCCCTTTCCTGTCAATGCCAATCATAGTGCGACAGCCGACCAACAGCAGTTGGACAGCAGCATTCCAAACTATCGTCCGATGCTGCCAAGTCCTCGCACTCGCACTCATGCCTGCCAAGGCCACAAACTCGTATACACCCAGCTCCTTTTTTTCTTCTTTTCATTTATCTGTTGGCTTTCACGTCCCGTTCCTGTGCCGTTGTGAGTATTGACATCTTTTGAGACGTCAGTCGGTGTGTACTGGGTCGTGTACTCACATATTAGAGGTGGGATTCGCACACTGATTCTGATTCCCTACGACAGGACAGAGGCACGACGTCTTCTTGTACAGCAGTTGGATGTGGCATTCCAATATACCGTTCCGTTGATGCCAAGTTGCAAGTTCTCACACTCATGCGTAGCAGCAGGCCGCGAAACTGGTATACAACCTGCTCGTTTTTCCCTTTCTTTTTATTCGTTTTCGGTTTTCGGTTGCCTTTCACGTTCTGTTTCTTTTCCTGCCGCGTTGTGAGTATTTTGCAAAGCTCGAGTGTTCAGTCGGTGTGTTGGGTTGGGTACTCACTTGGAGGTTGATTCGTACAGTGATTTGATTCAGCACGCGACAGGACGGATCTGAGACACGAGGTCTCCTCGTACAGCCTCAGATCATCCATGATGTGCTTGTTCTAACGGGTTGGGTTGACTTCCATTCTCAGTTTCGTACTTGTATGATTTTCATTTCGTATCAATGTGCAAGCAAAAGCTCATCTTGCTCGGTAATCGCGTGCTCGGTAATCACGTAGTCTGCAGACAGTCGCACAGTCGCAAATCGGTCAAAGTTCATCGGAAGACGTTTCGTCTGGTTTCTCCTGTTCTCCTACCAAACCAGTCATAGCACGGCGCAGGGTTGATCGCAGTTGCGGGGGAAGGGCTGGGTCGTTGAGCCCCATCGCATTACACAGCCTCATAACTGTAGATTCATCTTCGCGTTGCAGGCCAGAGTGTTGGGAAGGCTCTCTGTGAGGTGTAGAGGGTGGGTTGTCGATACCCCTCACAGCGTACTGCGTGATGGTTCTGGTGTTCGCTGAGGAAGGCTGTCTGTGAGGTGTAGAGGGTGGGTTGTTAACACCCCTCAAAGCGTACTCCGTGATGGTTCTGGTGTTCGCTGAGGAAGGCTCTCTGTGAGGTGCAGAGGGTGGGTTGTTAACACCCATCAAACCGTACTGCGTGATAAGTGTCCCGTCGTCTAGTCGGAAAGTTCGATGAAAGGAAGTTTTACCTCCCTGAGGGCTCGGAACGTCGTCTGGCGCAGAGTCGGTCATCATATTCGCTGCGGCGGTGATGGGCTTGGTAAGGAGTTCGTTCTGCTGGCTAGCTTGTGTGGTGGGCTCTTTGCTGCGTACAGGGATAGGCTTGTCGAGATCCATCGCGTTGCCGGGCGTATTAGCTGTGAGCTGCTTTTCGTTCCGCTGGCTACTATCTGAGGTGGGCTGTTTGCTCCGTATAGGGAGTGGCCTGTCAAGATCCATCGCGTTGCCGGGCGTATTAGCTGTGAGCTTCTCGCGGTCTTGTTCGCAAATCTGCGACTCGCTTGGGCTCGTCGGAATATCCTGAAGGATGTCATCCCATTCGGGAAGCGGATCATACTCGACTCCAATACCCGCTCGCATGCCAATACGGTCCATAAATCCGTTGGTAGGGTCATTGTGGCCCTTGAAGATGTATTTCATGATGTCAGGCGGATTTGCTTTGTCCAACTCTTTACACCCCTTAAGGACGAAGATCTTCGTGATCCGAGAGTCGCAAGTCGTGGCCGGGGCAAGCCAGGCATCCCGGATTCCGAGTCCCAAAGCCACGATGTGGATTGGGTTGGGGTACAACGTACCCTTGAAGCCGTATTTCTGTGCCTTCTCGAAGTTAATCGAGATTGTCTCGCCATTCTCCACCGAGCGGTATGTGTTGAAAATTGGATGTGTAGTGACGACTGTGTCGCATCCTGCGGCCAACTGGTAGACGGGATCAAGAGAGTCCGTTCCATCTCTGCCTTCGACTTCTTTCTATACTCAAGTATTAGGCGGCTGCTTACCATCTAAGAGAACGATAGTCATGAGAAAAGGCCTGGGGAACTTACACCGCAGGTATGTGCAATACACTTGGTGGCCTCCTCGTCATGGTGCGTCTTGCTCATCAGTGATAGCTGCCATTCGTTACGCATCTCGGGATAAGAGACATGGGAGTTCTCTGGATCACACAAGACCTGGAGTCTGCTGACGCAGCTGTTGAGCCAGGACTTGCAACGTTCGCACTGCTCGAACTGGTCGAGGTCCTCGGCACAAGGATCTTCCAGAAACTTTGCTCGTTGTGACTCGGGCACAGGGAAATATCCATCGCGAAAAAGGATCCTCTCACCCGCCACAAAACGCTCGAGGTCCATGCTAACCTCTGGATCTTCAGGAGGTATGATGTAGGTCGAGAGGTCCTCGACGTCGAAGGCAACGGGGGGATTGCCAGTATGGAGAGTGTCCCCCAAGTCCGCAGCTTCAAATCCTTGGGAGAGGACGAGGTCCCGCGGACATATAGATTTTGCGATAGCGCCGGGAATGAAAGCTGGACAGTTGCTTTCTTCTTGCGCTTCGTTCTTCAGCACCTCTTCAACCATCTTTTCCATGTCTACCGGCTCGAAGACTGGACGGCTGTGGCTGGCTTGCTCTGCGACGGGTCTCGTCGAGAATCCGGCGAGCTGACATTCGGCTGCGAAAATCTCTGACCACTCTGTATCCGTAGTAGCGTCGATCATATTGGAATAGAGGAAGGGAACTCCGAAGTCTTCGTCCACGACGGCTGTGGGGGCATCACGATCGACATGGTTGCCAGCCGTGTCTGACACCGTCGTTGGGGTAGGCTGGGTATCAAATCCTGTGTCTGTTGTTACCTTCTCGCCATCAGCAGGTCTGGGCACTTCCTCGGGGCTGGTGGACGTAGCCCAGTGCTCGTCACTGGCCGACATCTTGATCCAGTGTTGTCAGTACTGTTGTGGTGTCGTTTCGGAGTACACTCGGTTGATGTTGCAGATGGGTATCAGCCTCGAGGGATGGCAGTTGAATGGCAGTGTCGAGTCAATGATCACTACGAGGAGACGATGGGACTTGGGCTTCTTGCAGTGAAGCCTCAAAGCAAAAGAATAAACAGCAGCAGGGCAGTTTGAGGAGGGGGTACGTGAAGAAGACGCAGTAGATTCACGACTTGTATCATGCAACGTGAGATGAGCATTGGGGGGTGGTAGTGTGGGTGGACAACAACAATGAACTAAAGGGAAGTCACAAATGGTGGTGAAGAGCTGGTACCGACACAATGCCCTAGGCAGGTGCTCACTGAAGACTGTGTTGAGGGGCAACAAGCTTTGGCCCAACGATGATGTAGCTGTCAAGGCCATTGTTGAGCGTTATGGGTTACAGACGCAGTGTGCAAGTTGGAGTGGCAACTTGCTCGACGACTGCGGCAACCCGTGATGAGAACCTCGTGGGTCTTTAACCAAGTCATGATAGCACTCGCTCTGTCCGACCTATATCATTTGCGATCCATTGTTGTCTGATTGTAACTGAATAAACTCGTCCAAGACGTTTGGAGAACGAGCAGACTGTAGGCATGCAGGCGTCAGCCTTGAGTTTCACTCCCAATAGACGCCGACTTCTCAAGCAAACATGCATACCGGTAATGTGCAGCTAGCGAGTCATTTCTGTGACTTGGCCTCGACTCACACGACATTATTCACTTCGAGATAACAGCGATATGGAGAAAGATGCTAGTGAGTCTTACCCGAGTACTAAGGAGTCAATTGACAAGTGTCTCTAGGATAGCTGACTTAAATATACAGTTCAGGGGATCACTGACGACGAGGAGTTGCTAAGGAAGATCATGAACACAGGTGAGTAATGCTGCTGCCACGGATCATGAAGTAGGCGAGATGAGAGACCATGTTGTTCAGGCATTTTCACCCTTTCCCAGTCCTTCTGATGATGAATACAATCAAGGCTTAGACCCGTTACGTCGACTGAGTGTAGGATGCTAACAACCAGCCAATCATGCTAGGACACGAACTGCAACGGGCTAATCCTGATGTTTTTAGCCTCCCTTTCATTTTCTTTGCTTCTCTCGATATGTAATCAACTGACTGTTTACTCGACGACCCTCGATCCCTATTCCATATGCACCTTTGTTGAACAGCATGATTCTCATATCTTCCTGCGTTAGAGGCATGCATTGATACGCGTGTAATGAACATATATAGGTTCTGAATCTTATATGTACGTATCCATATCTGACAATCAAGAAATGAGTGTACAGAGGCCTACAGCTCTTGATGAATGTCGTACTTATGTTGCGCCTGGATGTAGACCCAGCAGGTAGCATGCCTCGTTTGACCATGTCAAAAGCTTTGGTGAACCTCATCACGCCGCTGTCAAGTCTCTATGCGCACCTTCCGTGTTCCCATACCAGCAGTGTTTACGCTTAGTGACTTTGCTACAACAGCCTGTCTGCAACACTGCCATTTCAACCCGTGTAGCACTCACAATCGGTGTCTTTCATCGACGATCTCATGACTTGACGCGTCCAAACACGCACAGCCCCTTGACACCTTTGTGCCCAGGCACCCAACGCTTTGCTGCCCATCTCACAACTGATCCCTCGAACCTTTTTGACGTATCTCATGCGTTGATGCGCCTCAATCACACCCCTTGAAATCATTGTCACCGTTCTCAGCGCATCTTGGTCTCTTTTTCATCGACCTCTTCACCTTGCTCTACTTCATTCGCCTCTCGCCATTCCTTCATCATCTTCTCTCGATCCAGCTATCCCCATACGCTTCTCGCCAACACCACCTGCTGCCCGATTGTTCGGCCAGGCGTCCGGATAGTCATGGGCGGAAGTTGGAGGGGGAAAGTCCCGGGCCTCATCAAATGGCTTCCACCGAAGGACGTGCTCCCCACCGATCCCTTGACTGATCAGGGGCTGAAGCACCTGTACGATCACCCAGTCGTTATCATCTCTGAGGGGGCCGCAAATGGCGATGTGGAAGTCTTGATGGTAAGTTACTTGGAGAATCGCTTTTAGTTTTGAAATCCATTCTAACTGGTGTCAGATCACTTCGTTTAGCAAACGACGACTCTCAGACGTTTTCAGATACGCAAACAAGACTGAACGTTCACGCTTCCTCCCCATCAAGCATGTCACCGCGCAAGACGAATGCGAAACTGTTTTGGAGCTCACAAGCTCGAAGCGCCACCTGGCAAGAAAGTCTTACGTCAGACTCGACCGAGTATTTACCATACCTAGCAGCTGGTTGAGACGATACTCCTCCGGAAAATCGCATTTGAGACTAACAGAAGAGTCATGCGACCTCATCGTTGCTGCCATGGCGCAGCTTAAGGCACCACAGCAACCCACAGGCTTTAGCAACGATGGGATTTTGGCTAATGCTCCAAACACGGTGGAAGACATCAACCATGAACCTTCCAAAGCCCATGTCGCCAATACAAACCCATTTGCCGCATTGTCGGTAGACGAAGACCCTGAAGACGAATTTGAACATGACTCGATTCAAATTAGCGAGACAACAATTGTTGGCGCAGATACTATCTCGCATTTTGGCATACAAGAGCAATTGGAGAACACGAATCCGCTGTCTGTATCATGATTGTAAGAAATTGCTGACGGTCCAAAAGCGGAGTTGGTGGACGGCGAGAGCTTTGTGTCGCATACTGGAACTCGAGCGTTTGTATAGTATTTGTATTAATAGCGAAGTGTCAGCGGATTCTGCGCTTCAAGATGGAACTTGCCTACCCGAAACTGGTCTGTGGGAGTTTAGAAGCTGGTGTTCTGCATCTACGAGCATTGCAGACAGACGCGCGATAAGAGAGGCGCGGTTTGCCTATTGCCCCCTTGCTTTCAGTAAGCTTCCGCTCTTTTCGCCACTGGCACATCATTGCTCTATAGCTTGCATTGTCGCTGACGCCTTTAAAGGATAACGGCGACCGAGAATGGCCCCGAGCTCCTCCTGGGCTCTATGCTAGGCTGAAAGCCTGTCAATCCGGTTTCCGCTCAGCAGCAACCAAGAAGCAAGATTAAACATACGAGATCAGATCCTGAAAGTGAGATGAGTCTATCCGGTCGAGTTGAAAAGAGCCAGTTCCTTCGGCAAACATGACAGAAGACGTCCCGTTCTTCAAGAAGCAGATTCCATGTCTATTTAGAACTCAGCATCGTGTTAGAAGGCGTGCGAGGTCAACTGGACAATCATCGGACACTGTGTCATGCTCCCGTCGACGCTTTTGGTGAGAATTCTTGACCCACGATCGATCTCGTCGGGGTTCGTATGCCACATGGAGATCCCGCGAGGCTAAAACAGACCTGGAATCGCCGACCTTTGGCAGCGAACGGTATCCGAGGGGTCGCAGTCTCGTGAGGGAGTACGCAAGCCTGGGCTGGAAGAGTTTAATCCAATCGCACTTCTTGCCGACGACGTTGGCAGGTGGAGTTGCGGGACATGGAGCAGACGGATTCTATCGGGAGGGGGCATGAGGGGCAGCAGCTCTGATGTAATACTCGATTATAACGCGACGCGAGTCCAAGACCCGGGGGCACGAGCTTGACAAATCAATTCCATAGCATCTCAGCAACGGTTGTGCATCTGCAGACAATTCCTCAACTCCACATAGAATACAGCGCCCGAGCATCGCGAGAAACCATGGCTGCGGCACACAACCGACTGATCCTTGGTCTGATGACCATTGGTCCCGATGCGGACAAAGGAGCTCGCATCACGTCGATGGACGAGTACATGAAATGCCTAGACTACCTGGCATCTAAGGGCTACAAGGAGCTCGACACGGCCGGTGTCTACGTCGGTGGTCTCCAGGAAGGCTTCACGCGCGATGTTGGCTTCAAAGACCGGGGCTTCGCAATCGCTTCAAAAGTCATGCCCACGACGCCAGGCGACCACGCACCCGACAAGTTGACAAAGTCGTGGGACACGAGCCTGGAGAAGCTTGGCGTCAGCGGAGCGGATATCATGTATCTGCATGCGCCGGACCGTGCCACTCCCTTCGAGGCCACACTGGAAGCTGCTGATAAGCTGTATCGCGACGGCAAGTTCAAGCAATTGGGACTGAGCAACTTCGCAGCTTGGGAGGTCGCCGAGGTTGTCGGTATTTGCGAGAGGAGGTGAGAATGCGTTTGAATTGATGCGCCGACTCCTGTTGACAATAGCTAACCACGGCTTTCTATGCAGAGGATTTGTCAAACCAACGATATACCAGGGCATGTACAATGCTATTAGTGAGTCTCGAGTCGACTGTTTTTTTTTCGTCAAGACTGATTGCCTTGGATAGCTCGCGATATGGAGTCTGAGCTCAAGCCTTGTCTGGAGAAGTTTGGAATCGACCTTGTCATCTATAACCCCTTAGCCGGTGGTCTCTTTTCGGGCAAGCACACAACTCTTGACGACCCACGTGAAGGCCGCTATAGCAAGGACAACAGTTACTCCAAGATGTACCGGGCCAGATACTTCAAGCAGTCTGTTATTGATGCCTTGGCAGCAGTTGAGCCGGCAGCCAAGAAGCACAACATCCCACTGATCGAAGTGGCGTTGCGATGGGTTATACATCACAGCAAGCTCAAGCCCAAGAACAAAGGTGGAAATGATGGAGTGATCCTCGGAATCAGCTCTTTTGACCAGCTAGTGCAGAACATTGAGGCATGCGAGAAAGGACCTCTCCCAGATGACGTTGTCGAGGCTCTGGATAAGGCTTGGATGATTGCAAAGGCGGAGTCGCCGACTTACTGGCGGTAGTCAGAGCATACGAGGTGTCATGAATACCAAGTGTCATCATGTAACATCCGATGTCAAGACTCTGTGTCGAATGTCCTGCAAACTTCTGACTTAGACATGCCAAGCGATAAGCAAGCGTTACGGAGTGCAAAGCGACAGAGTTACACTCCAAACTGCAAATCATTCCACACGTTAGGATATTTCTGTAATAGTCTCAATTATCATTCAATTGCCTGTATTATCGAGTTTCATCTTCATTGTGTTCTAGAATAACCTTTATATTGTAGAGCTTCATAGTGTGGACGTTTTCGGGTTTCCCTGTTAGCCATGGCCTTGCGAGCAGTTTCATCAATTCCTTTCGGTACGCGAGAGTCGCTCCGTGGATATAGAGGTCTATCGAACTTACCGCATAGTACTGAGATCATTCAAATAATAAATAACTAACGAATTGGACACGTTCCTTATCAGGTTATGCATGACAGGCTTAGAGCCCACGCTTCTTCTTCGGCACTTGCTCGTCTTTCCCCCGCTGACCTCGATAACCTCGTCGCATGACTATACATCAAATTCCAAGTAGTTCTACGTGCACGGGCCGAGTCACATAAGGATTTGCACCTGTAATGGCAAATGGTCATCTCCCTCAGCGCTCAACGCGTTTGCCTTCACCAGTCCCCTTCGCTATTTGAGCTCGAGAAAATCTTTTTTTGGCTTGTGTGTGACCGACCACGGGGTCTACGAAGTGGGCGCCAATATACACGATGTGGTGACGTACTTGGTAATACCCTGGTCAGCACATGGTATTACGTTCGATGAGACAACACTAGATCGAGAATTACACCCCGCGAATCCTATCAATGCGATATGAAGGATGCTATTTTAAGGATGCTGAAGTAGCACGGATGGAGTTATATGTGCCCAATGGGGATAAGATTTACAGGGCTGTTGGAGAAGTGGCAATACTTCAGCTTCTCATGTCAGCTTCCGTTTTAGCGATGCAACACAATTTTTGCTATCAAGGGATCGGCGCCAGTCGCAAGAATCTCTTCGCTTCTCACTCACCGTTCGAGCCCTATAAGGTGAGCGTTCGGTTGCTATGACTGGCTATGAGTTTGACGATCTGGAGAGTGTTGGTTTCACATACATAATGTCACAAGTGGCAATACACGCTCAACGTCGTAATGAGCCTACCATACCTTGGAGCTGTTCAAGACCGAACATGCCTGTGAGTAAACCTCGCGTTCCCTGCCCGCGCAGGTAGTTCAGCGACGAAGGGTATCAAATCAACGTATCTTATATATCTGGATGTACAAGCCGTGACGCATCTGCGTAATTCCCTTCAATTTCTCTTCCTCGGCTACCGTTGCTAGCATGGCGCCAGACACCGATACTCAATATCCCGTTCACTTGGGCGTGTGGACAAATTGGTCTCGTGGCCTAATCCTAGGACGCACTCTAACACTCAATGTCGAAGATGCAAATCTACTCATAGCTTTTACCGGGTTTTTCATTGCCTTTGTTGCCAATCGCGCTTGGAGAATCATCTGCTTCGTTTTTCACAGAGCACATTCGACTACGAAGCCCCAGGATGCAGGATATCATCAGCTACAGGCAACCTTGCGCAACGTCTCTTCGGCCGAAGATGGCTTTCATCTTTTGCTATTGTTGCTATGGGTCTGGCGCCAATCGAGGACCTGGTTTCGTCCCCTCCCTGTGCTTATTGTCGCGGCGGTCTCAGTTATTGGCTTCACTGTCGCTGGAGGGTTCTCATCACGTATCTCCACGGCGATGGGCCACGAAGTTTTGATTAACAGCGTAGACTGCGGGTACCCGATGGGCACTTTAGGGGCCGACATCGAGGCGTACTATGCTTACATAGCCAACAATGCTAGAAACATTGACACGGCTAGCAACTACGCCGAGGCATGCTACTCTGGCGATAGTGCTGGGCTTACGGATTGCAACCGATTTGTAACACAACAACTTACAGACAATATCATCGTCGATACGAATGCAGAGTGTCCATTTGGTGATAATATCTGCCGGAATACATCTGCTAACTTGCGGCTTGACACTGGGTATCTCGATAGTCACAACCATCTTGGAATCAATGCCCCAGCCGAGGAGAGAATCATCTGGAGGAATGTCCTACACTGTGCACCTATTGTTACACAGGGCTACACGAGTCAAGTGTCTACCTCACAAGGAAATATGACGCGTTATCACTATGGAACCACCTACCACGATTCCGTCCCGATCAACTACACCTTCGAAGCGCTCGATATTGAAACTCAGTATCGGGAATACCTCCAAACTTCCAAGTCATCATACTTTCAGTTAGAGTAGGTTTGGCTAACTCATCATGTCGCTACTTCAATGAACTAACAGTTCATCTTTTCAAAGAGTGTTCGATATCATAGTCTCAGATGGAGAGCTTAGATCCATGTCTGCCGATATTGATCCCATCCCGAGTTTGTTCCGCTCAGATGCCTATACGTATATTATGTTTCTCTCGGGAAATGGCGTCAAGTTTACAGACTACGTCAGTGATGACTGGTACCGTCTTAGCCCTGTTCCTCGGAATACTAGCTTGACAGGTGGAAACAACGGAACAAGCCAGACGAGTTCTCTTCCCATCTACGTCCCGGAGGAGCCGGCATCTCCAATGGCATGCACCAATCAGTACCAATTCTGTCGGCCTGGATTTCCTGAGAAGACATGCACGCCCTTGCTTGGGCTCTATGATGCTGTACATGCCGCCTTGCCATTATTCAACACAACCGATGACGAGTACGCGTACGACATGGGAAACTCTACTCTAGCCAATCGTGTGATATACTTCATGTCGAGCTTGTGGTATGCGCCAGTATCTGTGTACGATATGATTCAGCATCTTGGTCCGAAGGCACTGGAGTCGCAGAAGACGTTGGTAATGGGACTGCAAGGCCCGATCGCGCAAAATCAAGTAAGTCCGTATTCGCTTTTAGATCGAAACTCTCGGTACCACTGATGCTTCGAACCCATTCATATTGCCTGATGGCGGCTGTCTACTTGCTGACAGCAATCGCGTATAGTGGCAGACTGACGTGATGAACTGGTGGAATTATTCCCTTGCTGCAACACAGACAGCGTTCATCAATACGGCGTCGGGACCAGATGATGCTGAGTCCATCAAATACCGACATAGCTACAACGGGTCTGCATTCCAGCCTATCTGTGACAATCAAGTGAGTTGCTCTAAGCACAAGCCCAATATCTGGAGCTAACCTACAGTGTAGAAGATACAAAGCACGGCATATGCCTCACTAAGTGTTCTTGGCTTGGCCATAACTTTCGCTGGAGGGTTTGCCATCATTCTCACTTCCTATGTTTTACAACCGATCTTCAAGTTTCTTTTCGGTAAGCATTGCAGTGCTCCACGATGACTTGACGATCAGGTCTTACAGGTGATTGTCTCGGGATTCCGAACGCTGATTCTATTTTAGTGAGTATTGCTGTCCTAGTAACCTATCTCAACGTATCAAAAACGGTATGTTTTGTTCAGCAAACTCCTTACTTACAAACCCCAGGTCTCTACGGGCTATGAACCGCATAAACATCTGGAATGGACGACGAATGCTACGTATCAGCTACAGCGACTAGCTCACGAAGAAATAGGCGCTGGTACATGGTGCCATGGGACTAACACGTTTCCTATAACGAAGCCAAATGAACTTGTCGCCGCGCTCGATATAACGAACAGCAGGCACCCGACCCTGAGACAACCCCTGTACGCAGACAAGGACAAGGATAAAGGGCGCCACTCTGGCGACACGCAGTCTACCAACGTATGCTATGACACGCTCCGAGCGGATGTCGACGTCTCTAAGGAAGTGTAATACCGTGATAGGGGTTTGGTGTTCAAAGACGCAAATGGATTCTGGTGTATAGATGGTGCTCTCAGGATCTCGAGGGCAATGTATAACTCTGCTTGCTGTCACTAGAAGCAACACCTTCTAAGTGTCCGAACTGTCTGGCATCAGTGCCTAACACAGACAGCCAAATAGGATTCTGCTTCATACCCAAGTCTAAAGGTCTGTAAAACAACAGTGTCCCTCTGTGGGGCTTTCTTCTTCTTTTTTGTTTTCCTTTTTCTGGTCCGCGACAATCCCGTTGCCCTCGAGGCCAATTGCGTGCTAAGCTATACTAATGCCTCCCTGTCCCGATCTGATTTCTCTTGACCATTGCCATCAACTCATCAAACTCTCTCTGATCAGTCCCTTCCAAAAATGCACTAATATTGACCTCCTCGTATGCAAAGACCATCCCATACTTATCATCCAAACAAGCATACGCGAAAAGTCTCCTCCCTGTGTCCTCGCTCAAGATTCTTCTCACAGTTTTGACATCGTCCGCTTCATCGTCCGGCGGCTCGTAAGGTACATCATCATCCTCAAACTGCTCCTCGTGTGTCAGCGGCGGTGTTCGACCTTCTTGCAATATGAATTCGTGAAGGTCTGCCTGTGATCTCCTGACTGCAGAGAAAAAGACGGACCAGGGCGTCGCGGACCTTGCTGTGCCCCTTGCCTGATTATTCCCGGCGGAGTAGCAGTTTGTCAGGCGGAGGGATCTCAGTTGCTGAGGATGGCTGCTTAGAAATGCGATGAGAGCGGCATCGACGAAGCAATCCTGAAGCTCGAGGTGTTCAATCCGGGGCATATGGCCGGGACCGAAGGGAATGGGGCATTGACGCATGCCTGGACAGCCTAATAGAGGTCAATCCTCTCGTTTCTACCCAGTAGAACGCTAAGTGCTGCCTTACCGATCGGGTTTTGGTCATGGGCTACCAATTTGACCCTTTCCGCCGACGTCAAATGTTCAAAGAAGGACTCTTCCAAATCAGAGATCCACTCCAGGTAACCTTCTAGAGTATTGGCATGCCACCCAGCACCGTTGTCGCCGCCCCATAGACTAATTTTAAACTCTTTTACCGTACCCAAAAATGTCTTCCATTCATCTGTCCACAGCGCAGAAGCAGACTTCGGGGGGAGATTAAGGATTTCCAGCCGATGGAGGTCTCCCGAGCCACTAGCCATTGTCTCGAAAGATCTGTTGAAAAGCCCCCGCCAGTAAAACCTCATTTCTGCTTCCGCAATATCGTCCTCGTCTTCCACATCCTGGGCGAGGTAAATGCTGCCCCCCAATCCGTCGTCCGACCAGCCATCGCCGCGGAAATCCTCCGGTAAGGGACAAAAAGTTACCCTCAGAGTCGAAAGATTTGGCAATGCACGGCGACTCAGCAGTTCCCAAACAATTGGTGCCGTGTCCGAGACTTTCAAAGTCCGCACGCCGTTGCTGCGTCCCGCCTTTGATGGGCGTCTACCACCGCCTTCTTCATCTACATCGTCTTCTCCACTGCCCTGGTGCAAATAAAGATCAAATTCCAGTCGTTGGACATATGTCGCAATCTCCGGGACCAGCTTCTGAAAAGTTTCAGCGTGCTCATATCGATTGTTCGCGCGAAGACATTTGAAGAGGGTTGGTAGGAGAAATCGTCTGAAATGTGAATTGACGGAGCTGAGGGAGCAGCAGTCGGCAACGGCGAGCTGTTCGCCGACTCGCAGAAGAAGCTCGGGTGGCAGGTTCGAAATCATACTGGCTCACAATCACGATGAGTACGTATCTGAAGCGATGAGTCCTAGACTAGAGATCGGAATGATACTGGAAGAGACATCGTAAGTGAAAGTGATTCGAGATACACTGGTATGAAACCCCAGGCCCACTTCAGGCTGCTGTCATCCCTGCAGAGTGTCGAATGTCAGGCACCAGAGGGACTCGGCCAGGGGTGGGTGGTGCCTAGTGGGCTGCCTGATTCCTTTCCAGGCTTGCCATGTAGAAACACCACCCCCTATATCCGATCAGAGGTCGGGTCAGAAATGAACCACACACTTCGATTTCCTCACCAAAACTTAACCACTTTAGACAATAATAAGAACCACTTTTTACGCGTAAAATAATTCGAAGAAAATAATATACGTTATTTTTTATTATTTCTATACTTAAACATTAAGTATTTAATTTTCCGATCTTTTTAAAGCGTAAAACAAATAATTAAATATTAAAAATAAAAAGCGAACTTAATTTCGGTGTACCAAACTTTAAACTACGCGTATATAACCAAATTAAATCGGAAAAATATAAAACCAAATATAAAATACTAATTAATCAATACATAAATTTTGATAAAACTTTTAGACTTTTATTAATACGTTTGGGTGTTTGGTAATTTGTTGAAATATGTGACTTAAAGGGTGTTAATAGTGCGGAATTGGCTAGTGTGTGGTTTATTTCTGACCCGACCTCTGTCCGACGTCCAACCCCATGTTCAATCAGGCCAGGTGCGAAGGCTACTTCTCAGCCGACAGATATCTGCCACTTTTCCAACTGCAGAATTCCCAGCTGAACGATGGGCTACCTCATACTTGATCCTCCTAGGGACCATATAGCTCTTGAGAAAGCTGGGGATCGCCACCGGGTGGGTTTCGCGTTCAATAGTCCAGATAACGAACGGTGAAGACGCGTTCGGATCTGTGCGCACGATGGGGCCGAAAACACATCTAAAGAGCGTTACAAAATGTGGTTTTGGAACTCAAAAAGTACATATGCGATGAAGAGTTCAGATTTTATCAACCAACGTACTGGCCCGTTATGCCCTTCCATGGCGTATCCCAGCATGCTGGTGACGCGACCAAGCCCGCACCCGATGACCCGCAAGGCAAGGTATGGAAGGCATTCTGATGAAGGACTGCGACAAGCAGCAGCATTGAAAACGGCATCGCTACACTCGGAGGAAAGGTAACGTAGCTAGACTGCCAGAGACTAGATCATCCTGCTTGGGCACGAGAAATCAAGTACGATCACGCGGGGATGCGAATTCTCGTAAATATCATCTGTGTAATAGACGGCATATGTCCAATGTATCTGACCTTCAGACTATTACTGCATCTACTATGACGCGAAGTGCAATGGGCGACCCGATTTCAGAATAATAGACAAGGAGTCATCAATAAAACCGGCGCCCTTGTAACGCATTCGAAGTCTTCAACAGCTTATACAGTGCACATATTCATGAGCAGCATATCGCTGAAAACTCTCGTACGTATGTGATGCCCGAAGTGCTTATCGAGGCGACATCGCGCGCTCTCATGTATAGGTTGTTTTTCGCAAGAACGCAAGCAGAAATGTCAAAATGGACTTGGTGTAGCAAATAATGTAGCCCCGCTCTTCCTTTTTGTCTTTTATCTGAATAGTCAAATCGAGGATCGTCGTAACCGGATACTGGTAAGGACTGTTGTCAATCCACAGCGTTTCGCTTTGTTGAGATCAGTATGAGACCTTTGCGGAGTCTAATAAAAAGCAACTTACTAGCTCACACTACGTCCCAGGCTCTTTGCTGCTTCTTCTTACCGGAATGTGTACATCTGCGATTTGCGCACAAATCCGAATTTGATCTGTAAGGTGAGGAAACATGTGTGTCCTGTGTTCCTAAATCTATCAGCAGCATGGCAAAAAAGGCATTTTCGCAGCTCGACGGTTTGCCTGTAACAAGCCAGGGCGTCATATCGCGATATCACATGGCGCATGTGTAGTTTATCGGGGGGTTGATAGCATCACACTATCAGACAGTCGATTTTCAAGCCCTCCAAGCGAGCTAACCAGTCGATCTTATCGTCTTCAGGCGCCTCAAGCCTCATGATTGCCCCTGGCAACGGTTTCCTGTCCTGAGCCTTCATGGAACCTTCATCTCGAAGCTTCCAGATGTCTTCAAGTGTTTCCATTGCCGAGGTAAGCATCCCCCAGGGACATAGATCGCGCATGGCGCAGAGCCTATCTGTAACCCATGCCCTCCGCGTGCTGCTGGACGCGTCCATGCCCGTCAGGAAAACAGGCCAGGTGGTGAACTTGAAGAAGGGACTTGTGTTTGGTACGAATGAGAGATGCTGTAATATCGTGAACGCAAGGTCGTCGGTTGTGAAAAGGAATGGGAGATTTTCAGCGGAAGCGTCTGTCTGCAGAGAGCGCTTACGGATCTCTGCCGGAAGGGTTGGCGCAAGAAGCAGGATGTATAAGCAAACAGCAGCGCGGTAGGTGGCGGCAATGTGAGAGCGTAGTTCCACCTCTCCTTCATCTACAACACCATAAGCACCAACCACGTGCGTGGCTATGGTCGTAGCCCAGCCTTCGGCATCAAAGTCTTCTGCTTCTTTTAGCAGCGCAATGAACTGGCCAGTAAGGGATGGCGTAAGGGCTCGATTTGGGCTGGTCTTCAAAATGTGACCTAGTCGTGAAGCGCGTAGAACAATTCCCATCAAGTGCGCCGGGCAACTATGATAACTGTTGGCTTCTGTTCGTGACAGGACTGTCATGACCTTCGATACGTCCCACTCCGTTGGCTGGACGGCGTAATCTGGGCTGGGGCGTGAGCTCACAGAGGGCGTGTTGACGAGAGCATCGAGTGCTCCATTCCAAATGAAGTATGCTACCGTGTCTGACGCCACATAGTCACAAGCGCTCAGAGATTGAGCTCCGTGGTCCAGGGCGAGCCCAAGGGTTCCCGGGAAGATGGTCTCACTGAGAGCTAGCGGCACATTGTCTAAAGCAATGGCCGGCGTGTCTGTAGCGCCTTCAACCTCACCGGTCGTAGAGCGCAGAGAAAGTGGCGCAGTGCGTTGTATTGATAATAATCGACCGGCAGCTGTCAAATGAGTCCGCCAACCATCCTTGCCCGAGTCGATAAGGGTGAAGTTCACAAAGAACAGGACAGTTGCGAGAAGGGCATCCTCCTCCTTCTTGTCCCTCACATGATCTGGGGTATCACGCGGTCGATCGAGAAGTGTAATGAGCTGTTCTATCGCTTGTTGACGGGCTCTCAGGGCATCGATCAATACTTGTCTTACAGCCCCAGAGGAGCGACAAGAACTGTGCTTTATGGCGTGATAGTAGTGAACCGCGGACACAGCTACGACGATATGCTGCAAATAAGGATAAGCCTGCGACATGGGAATAAGCTCTCGAAATGGGTTCGTCCCGTGTTCAGCTGAGTCGTGAACAACGAGATCTTGACAAAAGCGCGAGGCAACTAGGATTCGTCAGTTTATGGACATCTAGAGAAAAGAAGCTGAAAGGACATGCAGTACAGAAGGTAGTGTCGTGACGACCGGTCAAGATCTTGCAAGAGTGGATCCGACAGTGTTACGGTAAGTCCATCTTGTCCGAAGTGCTTCTGTCTGACAACTATACCGTGATTATCTGATGCTCGGTTGTCGTTCTCGTGAAGCAAGCTATCCCTCTTTCCTGTTAAAGAAAACAAGGCTTTCCCACTGTCTCTCTGGCCAGCATCAACCCATCGATAAAGTTGGCCGTATCCAAGACATTCTCGTCCCTGTTTTGTGCATTTCAGACATCCCGGCACCGACCTGTCGCACCGGAGCCGGCGCCTTCGACAGTTGTGGCACGGCTTCCGTTCAAACATAGACCGGCCAGCGAGGAGAGAGGCGTTTAGTGCCAGATGGGGTCGTCATCTCATGGCAGGTAGAACTGGCTTTGGTCTTCATGGGTTGCCGGCAAGGGAGCCGGTCGGTGTTGGTGCTCTGGGCGGGTGAGTGTGCGTGTCAGCAAATCAGACCATGAGCGAAGCCAGCTACGTCCAGGATTGGAGTTTGGCAGATTATGACATTTGGAATTCGTACAGGCGGGTACTGGCAGCTAGAGGGGAAGCTTGAAGGACCTCATACCGAAATGGGAGTGAAATCAACAACTCGTGCGTGTGAAAGCATCCTCGGGCCGGCGATACACATAGTAGGGTGACGAGCTTACGGAACGCCCTGCTAACGATGATGCAAGATGGGGATGTTGCCGCTCGTGGTCGAACTTAGAGACGCGCTATACTGCAAGGGGTAGCCAAGACACACGTCCTGCATATGTACTGGCGCCAGGGCTCTCGGCCCCATTGTTTATGCAAACTTCGACGATGTTCGTATCATGTTGGACAACTCGACGACCTACCGCCACTCGACTTTACGAAACGTTCGTGTATCGCGATCAGGCCCATTTTGGTTGAGCTAAATCAATACTCATTCGGACTAGGTTCTCAACACCAAGTTCATTCCCTCTGTCTCTCTCTCTCTCTCTCTCTCTCCAAGTGGCCAATAACCTCTGCCCGGACTCTCCAAGTCCGGGTCTAGGCGCCGCAGGAATCCTGGAATCTTGCATTAGGGAACGAGGCTCAACGCTAGCCACTACAAACCTTTCATCACGGATGGGATGCAGAGGAGGAGGCAGATCGTTAATGATGGAGCGAGCGCCGGACCTGTCAGTGCGTTACGCTATTCCGTATCTAGTAGCCAAGGCACACTTTTTGCACATGGGGAGCCGGCCGTCAGAAGCTTCGTCCTGACTTTACCCACCGGTTGTCATCGTCAACAAGCGGCCGTGGTTTTCGATCCTATGAATACTAGAGTTGTCCCACGTTTCGCCCAATTCGGTATTTAAATAGCAAGCTGTGCGCTATTCCCCAGCGTCGCCATGAGTCTCAAGTCTCCGTTTCTATCCATGAATGTGTCATCAATGCCTCATCTCCACTTAGCCTGCAGAGAGGTAGTAAATATGTGGGAAGCTTGAAGAAACTACGGGCTCATATAATACTGGGCGCTGCCCTCACGACTTTCGGTATGGATTCATCAATACCAGTTATGCAACGCAGCTTTGGGCTATCGGACTCATAGATCATTCTGTTGGCCCAATTAGCATAGCTCAACATGAGACGGTCGCAGGAGTTGAATGAGGGGGTTCTCACACCGGAGGGTGATGTAGAGGGGGCATCCACGCCGACGGCACTCGACAAGACTCATATCGAACTTTTGGGTCGCCAACGCCCACCAACCTTCAAGAACGCGTCCTCGGAAGTCGGATTTGTACTCGCCATCATTCTCTCCATGATGATGTCTGAATATTTCATCAGCGGCTTCAACATCGTTCTCCCAGACGTCGCCGATGCGCTGAACATCCCTGATAACCAGCGGACATGGCCCGCCGCCGTGCCCAATCTCACGACCGCCGTATTGCTGTTGCCCTTCGCACGTCTATGCGACATGTTTGGAGGGCGTTACGTTTTTCTCGGCGGACATACATGGGCTCTCGCATGGTCGCTCGCGGCTGGATTCAGCTCGACTCCAACCGTTCTCATTGTATGCCGAGCCATGCAAGGCATAGGCTTCAGTGCATTTCTACCGGCGGGTATGTCACTTCTTGGACATTCTTATCGACCAGGCCCGCGCAAAAACTTCGTATACAGCATGTACGGGGCATTCGCTGTAATCGGTTTCTATTTCGGCATCTTTGTGGGAGCGGTGACGGCGCAATTCTGGAACTGGCGCTGGTATTTCTATATCGGTGCCATACTGATGGCAATTGTCGTCGTCACGGCTGTGATCACGATACCACGTGAACTCGGCGACCATAGTCCCGGTACTGTCATGGATTGGTGGGGTCTGGTCACCGTGGTACCGGGACTGTCGCTTGTTGTTTATGCGTTTAGTGATGGTAGTAATGCCCCAGCTGGCTGGAAATCGCCCTACATCATTTTGACGCTCGTCATTGGTGTTCTCTTGCTGCTCGCTTTCATTGGTGTTGAATACCGTGTTTCATCACAGCCTTTCCTTCCCGGAGAACTTTTCAAAGCCAAGTACATGAGACGGCTGTGTTTTGGGCTTTTCTGTTCGTATGGCGCCTTTGGACTTTATCTCTTTTACGCAAGTTACTAGTAAGTGGCGATCGCCGTTGAGCTTCTAAGAGGGTCACTTCTAACCTTGCATACAGTGTCGAGACTGTGTTCGACACCACGCCGCTCCAGACAGCAGCATGGTTTGCTCCGTTGGCTGGAGGAGGGATATTCATTGCTACAGCCGGCGGCTTCGTCTTGCACATACTTTCGGGTCGAGTTTTGATGATGATATCCAGTGCAGGATTCTTGCTGTCGTCGCTGCTTTTCGCGTTACTCCCTGCACAGTCTGAAGGAAGCCCATCGACAAGTTTTCTTTATTGGGCGTATATATTTCCTGCTATGCTCGGTGCTACCATCGGCGTTGATATCCAGTTCAACGTCACCAACGTCTACATCACCACTTCCGTTCCTAAACGTCTGCAGGCGACTGCCGGTGCAACCATCAACAGCTTGCTATATCTCGGCATTGCTTTCTGGCTGGGCGTTGGCGATTTAGCAATAGGAACTACACTTCGCGCTGATGAGAAAGATTTGGGTAAGCGGGGGCAGTATCAGATAGGTTTCTGGACGGCCGTTGGCTTATCAGTCTTATCCTTCATACTCATTGTAACCGTCAAGTTCGGCCGAGCTGCGTCGGAATTGACGGCGGACGAGAAGGAAGAATTAGAGAAGGAGTTACAAGCAGGTGGGACTCATAGCTGAATGTGAGCGCGAGTTGTCGTTTTGTCGAATTGGCCGCAACAAGATATGGGTTATGATACCCTTTGAATAAAATCTCACGACCTCCATTCCCACTCGGCGTCGGGGTGTGTCCATCCTTGTGGAAGTCACAGATCATGTCGTGACAGACGGAGTGGCTCGAGGTCCATAAACTAGATGGTCTGTGCAAGTAAACGACCCGAAAACCCGAAACACCTACTACCACCCGTAGTTTTGACGTTGCAAAATTGCACAAACAGACTGACGAGATGGATATCGCATTATCTTGTGTTCACATCATTAGCTCCCGAAAACGGATCGCTCCCCTTCTAACGAAAAGGAAGATGCCGACTTATAATCTAACCATGTTATAGCGGCTGACATGGATGCCATAGTCGCGACTGTCATTCTTGGGCATGGGGCGCATACAATACTACGCTCATCAGCACGTGCTACGAGCCAAGTTCTTGGCTGAGAAAGGGTGGACAATGATTGCAATGGGACAAAACTTGCAACATAGTAGATTTAGGAGGCAAAAAGTTGAGCTTTACAATGTATGAGCACTCATCTACTTCTCCGTACCAGTTTGCAACTTATAATATACCGACAGACCGCTAAAGCCATTTCCAAGGATTCGCCACGCCACGGGGGAATGCCGTTCGTTCCTTTCCGCGATAATGGTCAGCAAGGGTCCAATAGGTAGGGGCGCGAGGGGGTCTCGCTCTATCTCTGCCCACCCGCCTATCACATAGTTTTACTTCCTGCGCTGTTGTAGATCCTTGAAGAATTGAGATGAACCAAAGTTCAGCTCATGTCAGCTTGCCAGTCGCCAATCGCGGGCCATCAAATTCTTGTTGGGCGTGGTACCAAAGATGACTTGCAGAACGCAAGCTGGAACCCAGCAAATCGGCTAGGTGCTGTGAGATTGATGGCTTTCTTCATTCGACGGAACAGTGCCAGGATTCGAACAAAAAGGCATGTGTTCGAGATACGCAGTTCCATCATTCTCTTGACTTGTCCTTCTGACTGCTTGTGCACTTTGATTTGTGTCCAACCTGGATGACTGTGCAATATGACGGACAGCTCAACTGACCCGTATCCCGTTCATCTTGGAGCTTGGATAAATTGGTCTCGGGGTCCCGTGTTCGGATCAACACTGACTTTGCGGCGGCGTGATGGTGAGTTCGTCACGGCCCTGACGGCTTTCTTTATCGCATACGTGGCTACGCGTTTCTGGAGGATCGCATGCTTCGGTCTGCATCGACTAGCTTCAACGTCTATGCCACAAGATGCCATCTACCATCAACAGCAGGCAATCTTACGTAACGCATCATCTCCCGAAGATGGGGTGCGTCTTCTTTTTAAGCTTATGTTAACGGGCCGTCGATTCCGGAATCCTTTCCGTCCACTACCCGCACTATTAATCGGAAGCTTTTCGGTAATTGGTTTCACGATTGCGGGAGGCTTCTCCTCGACCATCTCAAGCTCTGTTGGTAACGAGGTGCTACTGAAAAGCTCTAACTGCGGCTATATAAATGAGGGGCAAGCCCAAAAGGAGAGTGAGCTCTTCCCGTTGTTCATATACGGGTCTCAGAAAATCAACTCGGCGGGAAACTACGCTCAACAATGCTATTCAAGCAATGCCACAGGGCTATTAGATTGCAGCCGCTTCGTTAGTAAAGAGATCATCCCTACGATTAACGCAAACGCATCATGTCCATTTAGCGGCGAGCTCTGTCGCAACAATCATTCAAACATCGTCGTCGACTCGGGTTACATCGACAGCCACGTGCATCTCGGCTTAAATTCTCCAGAGAAGGAGCGAATACTGACGAGGAACGTCCTTCATTGCGCGCCTCTTATGACAGAAGGATACACCACTCAGGCCAATACTACATTGCACAATGTTACCCAGTACCACTACGGTAGCACCAGAAACGCCACTGGTTACCATGACTGGCTTTACGTTGCGGAACCTGTGGAGGACCAGTATAATATTGATTACACTTGGGCGAATAGCAATTTCAAGTTAGAGTGAGTCCTCATCGTGTCCTAGACCTTGAAACATGCCGAGGTCCTGACCATGTCATTAGCGCCACGAGAGCCATTGTGAAGAATCGCGAAACTTATGAATCAGGCTCCAAATTCTTGCCAATCAACGCCATATTTCGGAGCGACGCGGATCTTCACATATTCTTCCTCTCAGGCAACGGTGTGTACTACGAGGAAGCCTCAGACGATGCATGGTACCAACCACGAAGTGCGCCTACCAATGTCAGCTTCAGTGCCAATGGCGTGGCCTCTCCACCAGGCACACAGGAGTTTTATGTACCAGCCGAGCCGGCCTCGCCTATGGCATGTACCGATCAATACCAGTTCTGTAGTACTGCATACCCGGGCATCAGTGGTTGTGGCCCGCTTGCAAGCTTTCGAGACGCCATTGCTGGTGTTGCGCCATTCTTCCACTCCGACTATAACGACTTCTACAATCTGACTCTTACCGCCAACTTCGATAACGTGGTCCACAAGTCGAAGTCGGCGGTGCGATTCCTATATTTTACCGCAACGCTATTTTCAATAGATCGTTCCATCTTCTCGGTCGTTACTCAGTTAGGATCTCCGTCACTTGCGTCACAAGCGACATTGCTAGGCGGGATCCAGTACGGTTCGCTGCCTTGGAACCAGTGGCACCAAGATGTCGTTCGGTGGTGGGGTACATCAATGGCACTCACGCAGTCAATGTTCATTGACACTGCATACGGTTCTTCAGATCCAGGTCTTCTCAAATTACACATCAACTTCACAGATCCAGATTGGAAGCCTTTCTGCACTGGACAGAAAATTCGGAGCACGGACTACACATCGTTCAGTCTTTTCGGATTACTCTTCACCTTCATCGTTGGAGCTCTCGTTATTGCGGTTTCGTATTCAATCGAACCACTATTTGCTTTCTTGCACACAATCGGAAGGTATGACCGATATCACTACTTGGAATGGAATACGAACGGCACTTTGCAACTGCAACGCCTCGCTCATGAAGGCATGGGGCTTGGCAGCTGGTCCGGCTGTACAAGGACTGTGCCAATGACAAGGCCAAATGAACTCTTAGGATCTCTCGATATTGGGGACATTGAGCACCCCGTCTTGGACAAATCTGTTTCACGACACCACAGCCCCATATACCGTGATGAGAAGTCGGGAGGTACGCAGATCAACAACCGTGACCTCAATTTGACGGAAACAAAGCCTTCCTAGTGCCTAAAAATCGCTCGGGCCATGCCACCACGCCCGTGCTTGAATCTTCAGAGACAGAGGCAAAGTGATGCTTCTTACGGTAGTCTTGGGGCACCTTCGCAAGAAGCGCTATGTATTAACGGACTTTGCATTTTCATGCACTTCCATAACGAGTTTCAACTGCTCATTGGGGAATAATATCTAAGTTCCCGCAGGAAGATGCAAGCCATCAGGGCAGTCCACGGTACTATAGCTATCCTCTCTACCGTCACTGCATGAACATTACATATGATCAGCGGATCGTCAGTCGGGAAACTTTTCAAAGCCTTACCTTGTGTAAATGTGTTTTAAGCGCTTGCTCTCCCTCATCCAGCTGTCCAATAGCTTGGCTTGGGTGAGCGCGTTGCGGTCCCAGTGTCCACTACACGCGTTAAGGGCACTCGAGATCTCGGGTCTGATAGTCTTAAGAGATTTCAGGCCATCCATCAAGTCGCAAAGAGTTGAACAACCTACACAGCGGTCATCCAGCTCACTCCGGCTATGATAAAGAGGAAATCCTACGCCCAGAGGCTCGGGGCTCGACTCTCTTCTAGGCGCAGTATATCTCTCGAGCAACCATTTAATACCGTCATCGGCGTCTTCAGGGCTGGACAGCTAACTTTTGTGTCCTACCTTATATGTCTTTAGAATCGGTCCAATAATTCTCTCTTCTTTGGCTTCTGTCTTTATACACTTCCTTCGGTGGCTCTCGAAGTACTTGGCTAAAAGTCGCAATCTTGGATTATAGCGTTATACAACAGATAGCGGTGCTAGCATTAGATGCTCTATAGATGAATAGATAACATGCTAGCCATTCGGTCTCTAATCTACGTATCAACAGGAGTCACTCCTACCGCTATTGTTCTTCAAGTATCACATGAGGCGTTCACGCTGGAAGACATATGCTGGAAGACATCTTGTGAACCAAGGAAAAAGTTCCGTCAGTAGCAGCCACGATGGCGCCTCGTGCCGAGGGGATGTTCAATTCTGAACTCCGAAACATCCTACTTATACCCATAGAGACGACAAGCATTGAGGTTTATTCTTGCTGCACTCCCAAGTGTGACTTTCACTGCCTGACTTCGTGATTTAGCTTACATGTCGATTAGCCGGGATGGCTGAATGTGACCTTCGCCGCACTTCGGTCGTTGGGAATATGACCTATGGCGAACAGCGTCCGATACCCTTGCAATATACTCACTGGAGCCAATCGGAGTACTCATAAACCTCCCTTGCTAGAAGGGGGGTTATACCCAAGCGACCGTGGGTTTCCCACACTAGTTATTTGTTTTCTGCTGCTTCACTTTGCAATTCGGCTCCCGAATAGCCAGTTTCGCGAGGATCAACATTCGGGGCTGTATTGCTTTGGCGAATCTTCCCCCCTCTCTTCCCTTGGAGCATTCACACGGGTTCCCAAGAGGATGTATCATAGCTGTCGCGATGCCGCCTCCACCATTGACTGAACAATTTTGGGATGCGCGTCATCCACCGGCGAACCCCACGCATCTCTCATTCAAAGGTTTGACTGTACTCGTCACCGGAGCCAATACAGGAATGGGATTTCAGGCGGCCCTGAAGTATGCGCAGTTAGGCGCAAGCACCCTGGTCATGGCTGTGCAAACGGCTGCGAAAGGCGAAGCCGCAAAAGCTGAAATAGTTAGTCGACTTCCGAAGCCTGTTAGCATTACCATCATCATCAAGACAGTCGATCTATCAAGCTTGTCCTCGGTGAAAACATTCGCGGATGAGGTAAACGCGACAATGCCAGAGCTTCACGTTGCTCAGTTTTGTGCTGGTGTCATGATGCCGTCGTTCACGGTCGGCACTGAAGGCTTCGAGACCGCTTTTCAGATTAACGTCTTGTCAACAGCCTTAATGGCTATTCTACTACCAAACAAGGTGCAACAGGCGGCCTCCTTGAGCTCGTGCAATGGCTACACGCCACATATCACTTTTTTTAATAGCGTAGCCACCCAAGACATCTTAGGTGAATGGATACCTGAATGTCAGACTCTGGTGGAGCGCATCAACGACAGGTCTCGACTCGATCACGTCTCTCAATATTACCTGGTCAAACTTACAGCAAGGTATTTTGTTGAGGGGCTAGCTATCCAATGCCGCCGAGATAACATCATCGTAAACTGTAGCTGCCCTGCAATGTGCCGTGGAACGAATCTACATCGAGACTACCCCTGGTATGTACAACTCATGATGATCCCCTACAAATACATCTTCGGACAAGACCCGAATACGGTAGCCGAAGCATAGTCGGTGCAGCGGGATTGGGTCGTGAAAGCAATGGCAAACTCTGGCTCAACGACGAACTTCGCAAGTAAGCCTGCCATAAGCACTGGAGATGCGCATTTCGGTCATGGACTGATACTGTTTTAGTTATGCTGGCTTCATGGCGACCGAGCGTAGTGCCCGGCTCGGTCAACAGACATACGAAGAAATTGTCGAGATTTTGCGAGAAAAAGCCGGGCTCGAAGGATATCCGTGAATTGGGACTACCTATTGCAGCTGTACTGTACACAGAAGGTTGCATAGCGAGTATCTGAGTATGTTTGTCATTCGAGACTGTCACGAGCAGTTGAGTGCAATCAAAATGTCAGTGCTGGATACCTGGGACTTAGGCAGTACTAGTAAAGCCCGTCTATCAGTCGAAGTCAGTTGAGCCGAGTCAAATCTTGATTGAGAATCCAGAAGAATAAGTGCAGCGGCCCTTCGAACCGGGCGACCCAGTCCACAGCTGATTCCCATTCCCTAGGGTCCTACTGGCGACACCAAATTACCTTCTACACATCATACATACTTAAGGTAGCATATCGCGCTTGATGTGGCCAAATAGATCCCTGAGGTAGGTAGATAGTGCAAGCCCGTCGTTGTCAAGGGCGTAAGCACCAACACGACTTAATAGCGCGCGAATTCGTTAGGCGTAAAAAAGTCCAACCTCGATGGTCTCGTATATGTTCCGGCGCCTTTGGCCTGCCATTCCTGGTGTTATGGCACGAGTAGACATACTTATGCATGTCTCCAGCCCCTTTGTTCACTGCTCCAATCTACGGAACGTAACCACTGCCGACAGATCCTAGTGTCCAGCTCCCTGCAAGGGGTGATTTCTACAGCTGCAATATTTATGAAGTACATATATCTTACAGGACCTGACCATTGAATTGAACGTCCTAGTCCCGACGAACTCCGATCTGTCAGTAGTCAAACTCGCAATGAGTAAACAGTAAACCGAGCGAATCCAATCCAATTCCAACCTTTTGTCAACCGTCGCATGTTTGTGCGTCCCAGCTCTAGCATAACACAGTCTTCACCATCTTTGTTCAAGTCCATAATGGATCAGTTGAGTGCTGTTCGACATGCGATGGCCCCGGTGAGACTCAGTACGTGGGCGCTGTTCCAGCTGATACTTAGGAAGCTCGTCTATGACCTGAGAAATGCCTTCAATGATTCCAGCCACAGGTCTCGGTATGCTGGAGTTGTCAGTGCTGTGGTTCTCACCGTTCTTGTCACTGATCATTTTCGAGCAAAGCGCCGCTCGCTCCGTCGCCTTGGTTTGCCTATCGTCAAGGCACCATCTGGTGTACATAGGTGGGACTATGGAACCGTACTTGACATAGGGTCACGACAGTATCCTGACCGTCCGTTTCTCATTACGTATTCTGGTTTCGACTATACAGTGTTCCCACAGTCAATGTGGGATGAAGTGAAGCGTATCCCTTAGGCTAAGCCATCGGCTATGGAGTTTTTCAAACATGTCTTCTTTGGAGGATGGGGGTTTCTCGGAACTGACATCAGTGCCCTTCACAGGTCAATAGGGGCTGACCTCACTCGAGCTATACCGATCCGAACCCAGGCACATTACGAGAGCGCAAAATACGCAAGTCAAGCCGCACTGGGTGTGTGTCCTGAGTGGAAATCCTTTCGCATGTACTGGACATTGCAAGACATTGTATCGACGACAAATGCAAACGCTCTCGTTGGACCCGAGCTCGGTCACGACCCTCGCTGGCGTCGTGCAGTGCAGCGATTTCCAATGGCTATAGTCATTGGCATCATGATATCAGGAATGTCTCCGCAGATTCTGCGGGCCGTCGTTACCTGGATCGTTTTCATACCCGCATGGGTACTCTACTGGTATATGAGGATACTTCTTAGGCCAATGGTTAGCACGGATATGCAAGAATATAGAGCTGCACTCACAATCACAGAAAAATCGCAGATCGTCCAAGTCTCGCCAGATAAGAAGTTTCCGATGACGGCATGGCTGATGGCAAGGTATCGATTCGAAGAGCAGAGATCCCATCAAGTCGCCCACGATTTCATCGTCGCCTCCTTTGAGTCCACGGCTTCAACTTCAGGCACCTTCTACTTCATCATGGCCGAACTCGTTACACGTCCTGAACTATGTGACGAGTTGCGTGAGGAGATCACACAGACCTGATCGACGGCAGATTACCCCCAACTAATCTGGCAGAATTGAAAAAGTTGGACAGCGTGATGCGCGAGTGTTCTCGTTGGAGCCCATTCGGACACAATAAGAAAACATCCCCTGACACGTCATCCGGCCACCATTCATTACTAACGTGCCCTTTTGCAGTGGCTCTCTTTCGACGACTTTGCACCCCAGTTCAACTTTCCGTCGGCCCCGAACTTCCGGCTGGCTCCGTCATCAGCGTGGATATCCACAAGGTGCCCAGATCGGAGGAGCTATGGGACAATCCAGATGTGTTCGATCCATGGCGGTTCCTCAAGCTAAGGCAGTTGCCCGGCCATGAAGACCGTCACCAGTTCACAAGCCTGGGACCGGACACACCTGGCTGGGGCGACGGCTCACAGGCCTGTCCTGGTCGCGCATTTGCGGCGAATACCCTCAAAGTAGTCTTAGCATATCTGCTGATGAACTACGAGTTCCGCATCCCGCCTGGCGGAGCAAGTCCAATGCATTTCTCTACATTACACGCCCCGTTACACGTACGGGTAAAGGAGGATATGTCATGCTAGACTTGATTGTTTGGCGTGCAGTTAAGCGAGATATGGATAAAATTCGAGGCATGGAAGAACGTATTAAGCTGTGATCATCCGTCGGCATGTTAGGAGCTGAGCAAAACAACGATTAATTGATTAACAACAGAATACAATAGCATAGGCTTAAATGGAATCTTCGTGTTTGGCCGTTTTATTTATTTTACCGTCGTCATAGACATGTCTAACACCATCGACTCGCGCTTTTCAAAACTCGAGATCGAAGCACAAAACCTCATCAGTCATACCCTCCCGAAGCTTAGACAACCTATGACAAAATCAATACGCGGGCCATGTTGAAGATTGCGGGCTGCGACCTACTCGTTGTGCGCCGGGTGCGTTGCGAATACCATAATGTCATCAGGCTTCTCCAATATGGCCGTGACGCCCAAGTCATAGCCTTGTGCACGCGCAGCAGTAATCGGCAAGGGTGCGCCGGCACTGAACTTTACCAAGCCTTGGAGGTGTGTCAGAATATGATCTGCAAGACTCGAGGATAGACAAGAACATACCCGGGATCTTGCCAACCATCTCTCCGCCTTTAGCGCACCAGTCATCCACTTGCTCCTGCTTGACGCCAGGCTTGAGTTTGAAAAGTACTACAGCATTCGGTAAGCTTCGGGAGGCTCTGGTCTTTATCTAGAGAGTCTTACCGATGTGATAGACGGCCATTTCTACGAAGCTCGAATGGCGAGGCAGATGTATTCCCGATTTGAAGATATTGAAAAGCAGGTTTGAGTCTAAGTAAAAGGAGACGCAACGGCACTTATACTATATGGTGTTCAAGAGAGCAAGTATCTATTACAGGAAGACGTCACGGCATCTTCCTCGCACAGTGTGTCAATTTGCTACAATATCAACACGCATGCTGACACGGCCTTCACCTCCTATCGATGGTCCGGATTCCCGGTGAAGACATCACTTCAAAGCAGATCTCTTCCCACAACATTCAGTCACAATCCGATTGTGAACTAGGCCAATCTCTTTCTCGAACTCTTATATCAGAAA
The DNA here is from genome assembly GCA_022432385.1 of Xylariaceae sp. FL1272. Lineage (NCBI taxonomy): Eukaryota > Fungi > Ascomycota > Sordariomycetes > Xylariales > Xylariaceae > Xylariaceae sp. FL1272. Next base: position 746,976 of record JAJJXC010000017.1, read on the forward strand.
TCAGGCCGATTATAGATCTCACGATATTTTTTTAATATTAGGTAATGGTGTAAGCGCGACTGTGTTAAATCTGGGAGTGCACGGTAGTCGCGATGCCGACCGGATGCTCCGCGGAGCGCCGCCCAGATGTCAATGCGAGAAGTCGGACACGGAGGCAACGACTTCCTTCAACCTCTGCCTTACACATATCGAAACCGGCTGTCTGTGGCGGTTACATCATCTCCTGTATTTTTGTCATGCTGCTTGACCACACATTCAGGTGTTGCGTATTTATGTGCCGAGCAATATGTCGCTCTGCCGGTAGTAGCCACTCACGGCACCGTGAGGTACGAAATGAGGACGGTAAGAAGGAAGCGGCGAGAAATATCGAGTTTCTGATCATTCCGATACGCGCATGGGACGCGACGAACTAACCTGAGATTAACGTTCTCAACGGAATACCCTCGGTCCGATCTGGTTGTTGGTGGCAACGTATTCTGGATAGCAGATGTATCACGTAATGTCGAACGCTCCAACTTTCTTGAATTCTAGGGAAGGATTTGAGCACGTCATAGCAACACGAATAAAGCTGGAAACAACTGCAGAAGAATCTCAGGATGCTAGAAGATCGCACTCGATGCATGGATTCTGCAAGGCCGCAGTCACATGGTGCATGTCGCGCTGGAAACCCGCCGCGGGGCAGCCGGGACCAGCTGACGCGAACAGAGCCAGGCAGGAGGAGGTGAACCGAACCACATTTTGTTCGCATTCGAAACGACGTCCAGATGTGAGCTAAAGTTGTAACACCATTCGCCACGAGATGGAGTCGCTACCTTCCGAGCTCAAGGCCAGAGTGGCAAGCTTCCTGTGCACGATTGATCTGAAGTCGCTGCGCTTGGTCAACAACGAATACGCCGCCGTTGCTGCTCGTCCGCTGTTCAGCGTCCTTCGTCTTTCCGGCCGTCGACAAGATGAGGCGCCATGGTTGGAGTCTGAAACGCGGGCGGAGCATGTGACCCGTCTCGGGCATGGTCGGATCAAGAGGTTCGACTTCAGTGAACTGGATGACGCCGTTGATGAGATACTATCTTTCTCAGTGGAACGGTACATGAAAACGCTGATCTTTGATCCTGCTTTCTACCGTGAAAGTATGGCCTAAGGAACAGTCGTGCATTCCCTTGCTTGTTGCTGATATCGTCTTTTAGGGTTCTGGTCAGATTATCGGATGGTCCTGGAGCATGAGATGCATGAGCCTGTCACAGACGTCGAATTCGACGATAGCGACTCCGATGATGACTATGAGGCAGCTATCCAGCGTGTCATCGAACACCGCATGACTCGGCCAGAGCGAGAAGATAAAATCATCTCTGCGGCCATTGTCGTCTGGAATACCCGAATGACTCAGCAAAAGGCGAAAGAAGCATCTATCGTTTCTGCGCTCGCGAGACTGTCCAAGGCTGCTAGTGCATTGGACACCATTGAGATCAAGCCATCGGAATTCTGTGGCTATCCGGGCCTTGAGAGTTGCAAGTATGGCTTCAGAGGGCCAAGCATGAGATGGAAGCGATTACTGACTTGATTGGCATGCAGTTCTTATGCGATAGATGCACAACGACGAGATACGTATGTCACCGCCTCTTCTGGTTTTGATTGTAGGAGGATGTCAGGGGTAGATGTCTTTGACTTCAGATTCGCTAATGTCAACACACAGCTTCTCGTCAGTTTTCTTTTTGCATATCATAAGCCAAGCACTGCTTTCTGCGGGGCGTCACATCAAAACACTCAAAGTGTCAGAGCTCCTACCAGAAAAGGTTTCGGCTGATGAGAGTGTAAGACATGTCTTCACGGGTCTGGAAAACTTGAGACTGGGCATCATTCACATGGAAGCATTGGCTGAGGAGAGAAATATAGCGACCAATCTCCCAACATTACTGGCATGTGCACGGCCGACTTTGAAGTCACTCGCTCTTGTGGGCGGCGGCAAATGGATTCAGCTTTGTGCGCGAGGCGAACATTCTCTGCAAAAGATATGCCACAGCGGAGATGCAGAGACGCCCTTGGTGTTCCCGGAATTGGAATCTCTCGAGCTGGGAGGGTTGATCATGGGCACGTCTAACCTCATCCGGTTCATGCAAGCGCAGCCGAAGCTCAAATACCTAAAATTATATTACGTCCATCTGGCCACACCAGGGTTCGGATGGCCTCGGCTCGCTGATGAACTTCCAGAGAGTGTCAAGCAATGGGAGGTCTGGGGTGAGCTGCGTCATGAGCCCCAGTTCCCCCAGCACAACGCCGATGATCCTGTTGCTTACAACTGGATGCAAGTTTGGCGCCCCCCTTATCTTTCAGATCACCCACAGTGGGTTGTGGCTGAATCTAAAGACGGTGACTCTACAGACGATGCTTGGCAAGAGACGATTATACAGAGACGAGTTCTGATTTGAGATCCGCCTATACAATACTTGCAAGGCCACTACGGATGAGCCGGATCTATGAATATAGACGGACGTTATCATTCGCGAGAAGGATCTTATAAGCTTACGAGCTCGATTTCTTCCGCACCTCGTTCTATATGCGGCACGGTTAGAGGAGTCTACACACAGGCACTTTATCGAAATCACACAGCTTCATAGGCGGCCCAAGCCGCTGAACAATATGTCCGACCCACCGCCCCTTACACACAGAAGCCTCATTACAGACACCAGTCCACATACGAACTACGGCGGCAAACAAACGTTCAAAATAAACTCAGAGACACTAGCTATAGCAGTCACTGGGGTACTTGCAACTCGAGCTATTCGCATAGCTCGCGCGCCCCGAGTATCTAATACGCCACACTGGGACGGGTGATCTCGGTGGGGTTCTGGGCGCTGGTTGATTCGCTCACTGTAACATCAGTTGTAGTTGTTGTAGTAGAGCTTGACGGGCGAATCAACGGTGGCGGCTTATACGAAAGCGATTGAGATGTAGACCGGGCCGATAATCTTATACGAGGCGTTGTCTGTGCGACTGATGCTACCATGATGGGGACCATGGTAGCATTATCCTAGCTAGTGCTGGTGACTGGGTATCATTGTGTCATAACTGAAGTGGGTGGCAGAAGGCATCTTAGTATCGAAACACTGCTTTGAAAACTCGATACGAGTCACTACAAAGTATTAACTTACTTACCCCTTGGAGGAAGCTGGCTACGCCAGACGAGAATGTGACATAGTATCAATTGCCCAGCACACTGCGCCTGGCGGACGACATTGTCGGCGTTGGTGTATGAGAAAAGCCTCGTGATCGCTCCAATGTGTAACTTCATCTCTTTTTTCGCAGATACAGGACCCGGGTCCTGGTGGTGGATCTCGGTGATGTTGACCGCCGTGTCCCAGTATCTACCAGCACCTTTTACATGGAGGTTCAGTCCATCGGCAGATACGAGCCAAGGAAATCAACAGATATTTCGAAGGGATACCATGATGAGAATACGATGCAGTTTGATAAGCCACTAGCTTTAACAATTGAAGGTATGTGACAGAATTTATAGCAAACATGTCTCCTCAAGGTCTTACAGCCTGGATCTGCGTCTGACTAGAACGCCTCGATCTGGAATTGGCCGTAAAATGCGAGTTTATATATATGCTCCAAAGGTAATAGATCTATCTGACTTTAAAAGATCTCTTATACGGTGCGCAGAAGAAAAGGTGAAAAAAAGAAAGACCGTCTATGAAGCCGATATGGCTTTAGGAGCACGGTGGTGAGGTAGTCGACTTTCTTGGGAAAAACACAGACTGTACCCGCGTATCAAATGTTCTCACTTGTGGGGAAATATTAAACCCCGAGCTGATTCATTGTGTCCTTCAACTCGCAATCTCATACTTTTGGTAGATCACAATTGATATCAGGAATGCGTTGTGCGGCCATAACCATCTCTACTCCCGCTTCGCAAGGGCCTTTGTCTACGCCACCAATGGGACGGACGGTTGACAGACGGCAGGCCACCCGGACATCGCGATCCTTCATAGGAACACATACAGCAGACGCACGATCGTGCAGATTCATCTCGAGACAAGACTCCAAACCCACCGTCTCGGGCCTTTAGGCGGTGCCACCACGGAATACCAGCGCGTTGTAATCTGTAGCTGTAGCTGTTTTGTTACCCCGCATATGTGGGGTCAAGATCTGTTACCCAGGTCACAGACTCCCAGCCGCGCACATGGCGATGCAGGCAACGTTGCCGAATGCCTCTCTACCGACAATGAGGTCGAGTAAACACAAATCTGCCGTAATGAACTCCATGCAGCACGGTCATGGGCATCATGCACATGCTGCGGGATGCGAGGGAGTATATACGGGGCTCGGCGCCGAATCAAGATGCACGTGTCACTAGGAACTGTTCTTTAATGGTGTAGCCGAGCATACGGACGTTTGAGCGTATTAGTAATAAGCTAGCATACCTACAGCTACCTTCGTCATACGAGCATTACAAATGCCTTATTTGCTCGGCCCAAATCGGTCTCTGGCATTCGTCATATTGACCTCTTCGTGTTGACCTCTACGTGTTAATATAGTTAACAATCCAGGCGGGACGAGTGGCTAATAAGGAGCTGCAAAGCAACAGGCTTCTGGAATGGATGGTGAACTCTTCGGTGACGGCAGACACTACCGCAACACCGCCGATCGACGTGAGGGACTGGTGGCATTGCTGCTCAATTCTTCACGCTCCGTCGCGGCAAGGACTTTTTTGTCGTGCGCGTGACAGCGTCCGCGGTCTATACTCGGGAGCCCGATCTTGTGGCGTGCAGAAATGTGGGGGATGACCAGGAATCTGGGGAAATGGCCATTGGGAAAAGGACAACTAAGACCCCCGACGCCCCCTAAGAAGCACCCGTGGAGAGGAGCAGACCTGCCAAATCAGGAACCCAAAACCTTGGGCAAGGAGTGCTTAGTCCCTTAGCCCTCCTGCTCACTGGGCTTCCCCGTAGCTATACTTGAAGCAGCCAGCTCGCCGTAATACTATGCGAAAGGACACTCTCATGCGGCTGTTCTGGCCCAATGGGCAAGGTCAAAGGCGTAAAGATCGGCGAAACTCAATGAGAACTGCCGTCTTGGCAGTCTAGATGATGCTGGGTCATGGCGAGCATGTCTCTGCCCCATGGCCAGCCGAACCAGCGCTAATGACAATGTCAACTTCACCTGTCCAACCAGATCAGGGCAAGACTTCCCATTCCAAACCACTTCCCCTTACGGCAGCGGCCACCTTCTTCTTCGGTACATGGGTTAGGGATAGATGATGCCCGCTCCAGATGCAGTGCAGTAGTCATGTCGTAGAGCAAGGGACTGAGGGTAGATTGAGCAAGTATCTCCGAAACAATGCCAAATATCCTTTGACTATTCACGGAGTACAGACAGAGATGCCATATTCTTCCATCGCTTAAGTTTCAACGTTACCGTCTGCTTGGCTCCACCGTCGAGCAGGGCAATGTGACGGTCAAACATGCTTGGCGATCAACGTGACCACCATTCACGGGGCCAACCACTCGCATCTATTGTTCTCTAACATTGCCTGTTCCTATCGGCAACGAGATTACACACGCAGTCCCCTGCCGACCCTTAATGTCACCGGGCTGCGAGTGTTAGACTCACATGCTTGAAATGACTTGAGATGATGACTGGAGTACCCAGGTAGCATACACCTTCCCCTATTCTATCTTCTCATCCCAACGGCTCGAATTGGTGACATCAGATACTCCCACGGCGAATCAGCATGCAGCACTACTCTCGTGCTTTACCTGAAGATACGCTTTGAGTTCGTCGCTGGCGCCGTTGCATACCCGCTGAGGAGTAGCTTTGGCCATTAAGCATTAGCGGCCCTGCGCTCCAGACGAGCCCAAGTCATATACCTTCTTCTTTCAACAGAAGCCGCCTCTGGGCTACTGAGATAGTGCCCTTGCGTCCATAACATCAATAACCGGCGCCAGCGGCCTTTGCATGACACCCTTCGGCGCTATTCTCCCAGATCTGCCAAGACACCGAGTTCACGGCTCCTACCGAGTATACTTAGCATTTCTTGAGTGCTATTTCGACTACATTCAGAATAGTCTGTTCAATACGTGTAAGTGATCGTGGGTCTTGCGACTCTGTCTGGTCACGCTCTTCCTTGAGGTGGCGATACTACTATCCCTGCTATAGATATTTTGCTATAAATCCGAGACATTTCGCCGGAACATCATCACGGTGCTCCTCGAGTCACTCAGCTTCACTTTCCCGTCAAGATGCGTTTCTCGGCATTCTTAACAGCTGTCATCAGCTTCTTCGCCATTGGTCTTGACGCCTACTGGCTGCAAGACATCAAGCACCAGGGTGTAGCTCCCTATGCTGGCAGCGGATATAGCGTGTTCCGCAACGTCAAGGACTACGGTGCCAAAGGCGATGGCGTTACTGACGATACTGCGGCCATTGCTGCTGCCTTGAATGCGGGTAACAACCGCTGCTTGCAAGGCTGCGTACGTGAGCTCCTCGAGATTATGGTTATTGGCATTAACAATACGGAATATAGGCTTCCACCACCAAGACCCCAGCTGTGGTCTACTTCCCTGCTGGAACCTACATCATTTCCAGCTCTCTCATTCCTCCTTACTTCACACAGCTGATTGGTGATCCTACCAATCGCCCAGTCTTGAAGGCCACAGCGAACTTCCAAGGGTTTGGTTTGATCGATGGCAACCATTATTACACGTCGGACCTTAACTGGGTCTCAACAAACGTGTTCTATCGCCAGATGCGAAACTTCGTCATAGACACGACAGCCGTTGCTCCTGGTACAGCCTGCACTGGTATCCACTGGCCGACTTCGCAGGCGACGTCTCTGATCAATATCGCTTTCAACATGCCCACAGCCTCCAACGTCGTGCACGTTGGTCTGTTCGTCGAAAGCGGTAAGTCACAAGCTGGTAACATGTCTATATCCGATGTGGCCCATACTGAACTCACTAGGTTCCGGCGGGTTCATGAGTGATCTGACTTTCAACGGTGGTGCCACTGGTGCCTCCATGGGTAACCAGCAGTATACCACGCGCAATTTCGTCTTCAACAACTGCAAGACAGGTGCGTCCAAGCTCATCGGCAATGGCGGGTTATGTGCTTTGACTAACCGGATATCTCATGACAGCAATCATCCAGCTCTGGAACTGGGGATGGACTTACCAGAACTTGCAGATCAACAACTGCGGTGTAGGTATCGATCTTAGCGCTGTAACTGATACGGGCGCTCTCAACGTCGGGTCTGCTATTGTCATCGATAGTACGTTCAACAGTGTTACTACAGCCATCAAAACCGCATACACTCAGAGCACTTCGCCCGATACCGCTGGTAGCATGGTGTTGGAGAACGTTGTCCTGAGCGGTGTTGGCACTGCAGTTCAGGGGCCTAGCGGTTCTCTTCTCGCTGGTGGAACGACCACGATCGCCGGTTGGGCTTTGGGCCATCGCTATGTGAGTGGCGTTGCTCGCGAGGTTGCTGGAGCCATCACTGCGAACACACGGCCTTCCGTCCTTGTCGGCTCCAACAACAATTACTACTCTAGGTCGAAGCCTCAGTACACTGACCTGGCAGCAAGCGCCTTCCAGAGCGCACGTGATGCTGGAGCCAAGGGTGACGGTAGTACCGACGATGTAAGTATAACGCGAGGTTAGAGATGAGCAGTACTAATAGAGTACAGACCGCGGCCCTGCAGAAAGCATTCAACAGTGGAAAGCCCGTGTTCCTCGACTATGGCTTGTACAAGGTCACTGGCACCATCACCATTCCCGCTGGCGCCAAGATCATTGGTGAGGGTTACCCTATCATCTTGGCTTCTGGCAGCTTCTTTGGAGATATCAACAACCCTCAACCCATGCTGAAGGTCGGTGCCAACTCCGGTGACTCCGGCCAAGTCGAGCTGGTCGACTTCGTTGTCGGTAACCAAGGTCCTGCCCCTGGTGCCGTCCTCATTGAGTGGAACCTTGCCTCGTCTGCCACCAGCCCTAGTGGCATGTGGGATGTCCATGCTAGAGTTGGTGGTTTCGCCGGCTCGAACATGCAAGTCGCTCAGTGTCTGAAGCAGCCCGGCAGCGCCGCCATCAACACCAACTGCATCGGCGCGAACATGCTCATGCATGTCACACCTAAGGCCACCGGTTTGTACATGGAGAACGTATGGCTATGGACCGCTGATCACGATATCGAGGACGCCACCAAGTAAGTCATTACTCACTGTTCTTTACTCTCCCTTCACAAAGCTGGTTGTTCTTACCCCGATTTCAATATTGAGTCTGACATCCTGTGCAACAGCACACAAGTTACCATCTACTCGGGACGTGGTCTGTACATTGAGTCCACTGTAGGCACATTCTGGCTGTCGGGTACCGCTGTCGAGCACAACCACTTCTACAACTATCAGTTCGCCAACACCAAGAACATATTCGCAAGCATGTTTCAAACAGAGACACCTTACTACCAGCCTCTTCCTGATGCTACGACGGTGTTCCCTGTCACGGCGTCAAGAAATGACCCCAACCTGTCCACTTCGTGTAACGGTGTTGCAGGAAACTGCAAGGATGCCTGGGGCTTGAGAATCATCAATTCTAGTGCCATGTTCGTCTATGGCGCTGGTCACTATTCTTTCTTCAATAACTACTCTACCAGTAAGCTCGGCCCATGCTCCTTTAAGAACTCGTTCGTGCTAACAGTGTCCTGTAGCTTGCTCCACAGTTGCTGCTGGTGAGAACTGTCAGTCACGCATTGTATCATTGGAGAGCGTCAGCAACATCAACATCTACGGTCTAAACACCATTGGATCACTGAGCATGTTGGACAGGGATGGCACAAGTGTGGCTTCATGGAAAGATAACGTGAATGTCTTCCCTGCTAGTGTTATCATCTACAGGTCAGGTTGAGAATGGTCATGAAATAAGTACCTTTATCTGGGGAACCATAGGTTATGGAATCAAGCACGGACACAAAAGGAAGTAACCGGTATGGATGCTTGTGAGAACCTATCGTGTACATAGCTAGGTATATAGAAACCGTCTAAAGACAGATTGAGCTGCAGTACATTCCGAAGTCTAGTAATCAATGTTGTTGTACTGAATACCCAGCTCGCTTATTCACATGCATGCAAGCAGCATACATCTGACGTTCCAAATTGATACCATAACACACGTCGTATAACTTGAAGGGCATTCTTCTCCGGGTTGCTAGATTAGAGATCGTTATGCCTCGTAGGCCCCTTCCAAAAATTACAGAAGACTCACGACTATGTTTGATGATCAAAGCATACCATGCTGTCACTATAGATCGTTGATCTCGCTCATCGTGGTTGAAGAGTTCTTGCTTCTCTTGGCTCATTGTGTTCTTGCGGAGAAACGAAACACGACGTTGCGAGAAGAATGAAGCAGGTATATCGGCCTAGGGGAAAGGTCGGCTTTCGAGGACCTACAACGACTTCGCAACCTGTTACCTTGAGGGTATCACAATCGCTCGGAGACTACAGTAGGTATAATTCCCAATGTACGATAAACTCGGTCATGTTTGACACGAGGTCTAAGGACGATCTCTAGACATTGGCAACTGCCTCATAGATTGATGATAGCAGAGCTAGAATGCTTGCTATGAGGGACATAATCATACAAGGGTGCTGGTTTTGAAATCTCCGTGAACATCAGTAGGTCCCTTGATCTAGACTACCTGCATTGAATTGCCCAGTCGACCACAGCGCTCGGAGTGCTGACCGAGTCACACCACAGCAGAGCTTTTGATCAATTCTCTGAGGTCGGCATGTCCTTACATGTCAAGACCCTGTCGTCAAAAATTGACTTCACAAGATCGCTATATATAAATATCCAATCGATATGCCAACTCTAAGTGTACTTACTGACTTATACATTCATCCAACATTACAACTCCGTAGCTCACCTTTGATAGTGGGTAGCGTTTGATTCAATAGGACGTCAATCACAGCAGATGTTGTGACGAACTCGGCCCGGGGGGGTTGAATCAAAGCCTTTCGCTAACCCATCACAAACATTGACATAAATTCCACACAAGGCGAGGTCACATAATCCTTCAGCAACTTCATAGTCCTTGAAAGGATAAACTCATGTTAAATAGTATGCTATCGGTAGACGACGGACTTGCGCACGGTACTTCAGAAATCCTTAGTCTGGGGTTTCTATCATGCGCTTATCGTGTGTATGTTCAGGAGACTAGGTTGCTGCGTGCCAGCACATATCGGTATCACAGCTTCAAGCGCTGTAACTAGAGACCCAAGAACGCTCTCCCTTGAATAGCGTGTTCAGGGGCTTCAAGAAGAGTCGAAATTTGATAAGCCAATTCTTTGACACCACCTGGTACTTTCTTAACGTTTGCTCATTTAGGCATTGCTTTTGCGTTGCTATCAATTCGGTGATGGTAGCAGATGGGCCAAAGTCTAACACGTATAACGACACACACCGCAACTTTATCGCGGCCAACAACGTAGACGAGAATGTAGAGTACAAAGGCTCTTCTATCAGTGATCAATGTGAATCTATTACCATGACGTTTCCGCTTGTAAATTGGACTTGATCGGCTGTAGCGATCAACTCTTCGCCTGCAGTACCTACCCGGAAAATGGTGTGTCCATCCCATCTGAAACCGAGCGCCTCGAGCCCCTCTCACCTCCTCAGCCACGATGGCACAACGACGGAAATTCCCGCCACACCATCTCCAAAGACTTGGCTCCAACTCCTCCAACGATAGCTCCTGTTTATCGGTCCTAATCAGACCGACACCAGTGGTATGACGTCACATATATCCCAGCCGTACATATTTGGAGGGGCAGATCACACCAACGCCGTCTGACCGCACGGGGTCCGCACATGGCATATGTTACAGTAGCCTTGTCTGTAGGGAATGTGTGCTTTGTGACTGATGTTATGTATGCTTACGGCTTTTGCTCCGATAGCCGGTGGGACTGAGAAGCTCAACGGAATGTGTCACAATGACATCGTAACGTATAGTCAGTTCCATGTCTCCATCAAGCAGCCGAAGACATTGACTGGACGAACATTCCCTGTAAAGAGGCAGCCAACTGAACTGGACATGGGGTAGTATGGACATACTACTGTAGATACACGGGCCAACGGGCTAGGTGCAAAAACCAATGCACTTCCGTCGTAATCGCATTCTACGGTACGATGTGTGTCTCGGCCGGATCCATCGAAACTGCCCCCTGGAAGCGTGAGTCTTCCTCCTGATCCCAGAACAGTATTCTTCATGTCGATCTTTGTGGATGAGCAACCGCTTTTCCGCCGTTTCATAGGTATATATGTAGCCCGCACCAGCCGCAATGCGTCACAGATGGTATAGATCAGCGTTGTGGCTTGCCAACGGGGGGTCGTCGAACTATCGGGGCTTGACTCATCGCGCTGCACTACAATCATCAGCTCCTGTGTGGCAAACGACATGGGGAAATGCTCTATCCTGGCGTGGGTACTGGTAGCCTCGTGGAAATATACATGCGGACATCGGCGAGGGAGGTACTGCTAAGCAAGCTTCTGTGGAGAGGCTGCATCTACCTATGGTGAATCGTGGCGTACAGAGCAAACTGCCGGAAGGGGAAATAACGCGACAAAAGGTGGCAGTCTCATTGGCTCTGGGCGAAAACCTTCTCACACATCAGAAGTCTCTCATGATGTGGCTCACGATGCGGTGGCAAACTCTCTGGGCCCCGTCATCCGTACGACTTGCACTTCGCGTCGGGGCAATGTGGCTCAAACGGCAGCGATCGACACTCGGTCCGCACACAGCCCGCCGTTCTGGGTAATCACCCCAGGGCGTGACTGGAACACTCCGGGACATGTGGTACTGTGCTTGTTTCATGAGCACATAGTGGCGATAAAAGATGATTTGTATCAAGGGCAGCATTCCTCGCTGCGTAGCCTCATTGGCCCGAGCCACTATCTCTGCTAAGATATTCTAGGCGCGGGCCTGTGGCTCACGCAGGGATGCTCGAGGAAGCCACAGCGTGTTGATCAGCCATAGAGGAGGACGGGAGACGGTGTCGAATACCTAGATGCGTCACACTGAGTGTGGCTCGCATGGGCCATGGCGTGTCGAGCCACAGACCCCTTTCTCCCTGCAGACCTGGAAATGCCATCTTCACGGCTCCCATTGGCAGCACGGAGAGTCGAGCGAAGATGAGACATGCAGATGCCGGGAGTGATTTCCACGTGGGTTGGCAAATGAGGCCTCCGGAGCCCCAGTGGATTGGGAGCTAATCTAAAGTTGAAGCGTTGTAGGCGAGCAGAGGACTACGAAGCATTGCGTATCGGCAATGTGCACGGCATGTGTAACCTTTGGGTACCGATATCTGAAGCTTGCAACTGATTACAGGTAGCTACAGATAGCTACCTGATGCAGCCACGCATGTCTGTCCGCTCCTGCATGCACGCTTCTGTGTCTGCCTGGCGGACTCGACGGTGACGACTGTCTTTGTGTGACCCAGGACTCTCTATCGCCAGTTCGTGACGTGCTGCGGTCGGGCGTCCGACATCTATGTGTAGCAGGTTCACAATCGAGAGCGGAGATAGCATGTCTCACAACAGAGAGCTCTCCGTCGGCGTCGGTAACATGCAATGTGTGACCGCTCCGGGCTCCACATCGGGGGTCAAGCCTCCCGAGACGCTATTCTCGTCTATCTAGAGGCGATCTAAAGGTGAAAGAGGGGGTTGCTCTGGAACAGATTGTGGCCAGTGCATGTGGTCGCAACGACGTATGTAAGTACAAGTACAAAGAGCCGTAAGTCTGTGTGTGTGTCTCTGTGTGACCACTGTGTGTGTGTGTGATGTGTGTGTGTGGCAGGGCGGCATCGATGCACCTGGGAGCTCTCAACGAGTCGTTGGGCGTGCATTAACCTTGGGACCCGACCCGGCGTATAAGCTTTCGATTCCAGCGCACCGGAGCATTCCAGCGGTGTTTCACCAGTCTCTGCTGGTGTGATGCCGCCTCTCGCTTGTCCCCTCTATTGGCAACGGGATATCGTCATTCTTTTGGCGACAAGGCAACCCCTTTCGAGCTGGCTAGACCCAAGGCTACGCTGGTGCTAATGCATACTCAGACCGAGATGGTGTGCCGAGAGGCCTCACACGAAGTTTGCAGGTAAGCTTTCTACAATTGCATGCTCATGCGTGAAGGTTGAATGCCGAGACAACATAAGGCAAGTGGTACACGACTCGGAACACAACATCTTGCAATGTTAGACGGAAACTGTCGGCTTTCGAGGTCGGTGTGGCTGTGTGCGTAAATCTTATTTCAACGCGCTGCGTACAACCATTCCGCTGTCCATAGGGAATTCCGCGACCATTGGTAAGATACCTAGTACCTACATAAGGTATAAGGCCTCGAGGCCTTCAAGGACTGACGTAACGCGCAGTAGCGGGTAATTATTTTAGCAGCGACGCGCGCCGTTGCTGGCCCGCGCGCTCACGTAGCTCAACGGCCTAGCTGGCGCCGAGCTAGCGGCTTGCACGCATCTCCTAGCTCTCAGCCTCGGCTGGGGATACCCGTTGCAATCGTACGATGCTGGGGGGCACCTAGCTGGCCGCAGAACTCGTTCTGTGCAGTAGGCAGTAGGTAGAGTCTATCCTCTCTCGCGTGTGACTTTGCCTCACCTGGCAAGAGTCGCGAGAAAAGCAAGCCGTAAAAGACGATGCCGGTGCCCCCTGTCAGCCAGATTTGGCTATTTTGGGTCACAGAAGCAAGCTGCTTGGGCTGTGCTCCGCTTGCTAGGCGAGTAAGTTCTCACGATGCCATCGTCGCGATATACAGCGGCATCCCAGTAATTGAACTCCTCGGGAGGATCACGAACCGAGAAGGGCGGTTGCGGATATACGGCGCAACACGAGATTTCCAGGGACATGCAATTTTCACTCTGGGACCAGTGTTGCATGTGTTCCTAACCACATTTACATTGGGCCTAAAGCAATCCCACTGCAGTCGTTGAACTGACTCTGAGCCTAGAGAAGCATTGTCACCCTCCACTTGAAATTATGGGCATACGAGCCGAGAGGTCAGCGACGCAGCAGCATTGTTGAGAACGTACTGACTTCTTCGGATGGGACGTCCTGTCTGGAGCTTGGCCGAGGTCGTCGACATGACATCGAATGCGCTGTATTGGATACGCGCAAGCCACTCGCCACAGCGCACAGGTTAGGTATGTTCCGTCCCGCCGCGGATCAGATCGAGCCTGCACTGCCTCAGATCTAGAAGCACTCTCGGCCCTGAAGATCACCGTGGCTTGACACGTCTAGTCTTGGCTTTCTGACATCAATCCAACGTCAAGTCAAGTCGACTTTCAGTGTCGTCGACCGACCTATCGCCATGCTGTTCAGCACTTGATTCGTAACGAACGCATGGAGACAAGACGATATGTGTAGCCGCTTGTCGGCATCGAGTGTTGCCGGCACTTTGGGGCCCAAGGCTCATGCGTGATTGACGCTTGAGCCGGAGTGAGGTGCCGTCCCTCAAGCTTGTACATACAGACAGATATGTAGGTGGGATAGATATTGTCGTAACTGCTTAGCATTATCAAGATTCACTTGCACATGCCTACATGGCTCGTGTTGCTGGGGACATAGAACTGAGTTTGATGTCCATCGCGAATGAAAGCGCTTGACCCATGACTGTCCAAAGCTTTATGTACCGCATCAGTAGCTGCCTGTACTGTTGCGTCTTGGGCGCCAGTTGAAGGCTTCTAGTTGTTACAACCTAACATCAGCAGGACGGCACCATGTACAGAGAGAGACTCAGCCATCTAGAGTAGTCAGTGCTTTGTCATGATTCTCCTTGCTACCCTTTCCAGATTGTTCCTGGATGCCCAAGATTGTTCATCTCAGCGTACAAGCTCTCGTCGCCAATCATCCAGGCTTCGGTCCCTGTCGTGCCTGAGCGCCAGGCGATTACAGTGGGATCCATGGCATGCCTTAAGCGCGGTTGCTCGCTCGGCTGGTAGGCGAGACGTAGGTACACGCTTAGATGGATATGAAGGGATGGCCCTGGCGGCGTTTCATGTTTCGCGGGGGATGTGTCCAGCGATTCCTGCCACGGACGAAAGCCTCCGTGGTGGGGTGTCTCTCTGCCAAATTTACCGCATTTCTAGGCCGTCTGTGCCCTGAAAGTATCGCCAGTGAGCCTGTCAGCATTCTAGTCGGCGCCTTACAGGCGGCTAGGGTACCTTACCTCAGGCTCAGTAGTGGCCTCGGGTAGCGTAGTAGCTACCTGCCACAGAATCAACAGCCTTGGGACAACGGATGACAGAGCCCGGCTTGTCTCGTACGGGTAGATTGAGCTAAGGTAGTAGCAATCAAAGCACTGCATGAATTGGAAGTGGTTAGGTACATGTTGCCCATTGAAGGTGCTCTGTTGCATTTGCTGTACAAGCAGCCGGAAGCTACGTGTGATAAACCTCAAGTTTCCGAGCTTATCCATCATACCTTGTGTCGAATATGCCTCTATTTCTTCGGATGGACTCGCAGTGATGCTATTCCGTGACAGCTACTTACACAGGCCGCCGCCACCGCCGAACACTCTACAGATACCTATCGCACCCCATCTCGTCCCATCTCATCTCATCTGCATGTCGATACGGGCTGAGAAGCAACGCAGGCCCTCGATGAAGCCAAGCGCGCAGCTGACAGGGCACCCCGGCCTCGAAGCGGACAACCTCGATCGTGGATGGTCTAGGCTGGAACATGACAGCCGTGCCCTGGCATGGGTGGTGCGGGTGGTCGCTCACCCGCTGCGGCGGGACTCTTAGCCTAGCGACCTGGTGGGAAACATCTCTACTGTCTACATACATACCGAACTGGTCTTGGTAGCGGAGATGCGCAACCAGGGTGCTCACCCTCGGTTCATTTATTTTTACTCTGCCTAGTTACATCCTGATGGGCAAACTTGAAGGTGTGCTCGGGCTTGCCAGCGGGTTATGTCATCCCTAGCGAGAAAGAAAAAGAATCGCGATGAGGTACCGGGAGATGAGAGATCGTTTGAAGGGGCTAATTATTGTTGACGGGCTTACGTATGCGTCAAGAGTACTAGCTAGATCGTGAAATTTAGATCTGAAATTGGCTCAAAAAAAATCTCCGAGTCCCCAATCTACCAACGGTACTGTTCTCAGAAACCAGGCGGCGGGTCCGTGTATCCCGTAGCGTCGATAAAGCGAGACCGTGAGCAAAGATTTGGTGCGAGTCCCGATTCACGTTCTGTTGACGATGCGCATCCACGACACTGCGCTCGGGGAATGGGATCAACCCGTAAGGTATGCCTGGAGGATCTTAGATCATGACATTGACTACGTACATGCAGATATGGACCGACTACTACGATGGAGACGATTTACCTGTAAGGTAGGTCTACTATGTAGTACCTTAGCGAGGCGGACTAGATTCTTGAAACAGCTGCATTGAACTTATCGATCGATGAAGGATGGCATGTGCCGCCTCGGCTCCCCTTGTGCGGTACCGTTAGCAGGCCAGGGAAGGGAAAAAACAATCAAATGATCCCATCGAGCCGATGCGCCGAAGGAACCGTCCAGGGGCGGAGATAAGCTGCTGCAGGAAGGGCGTAATGTAATATTTCGAATGCAGTCAGTCCCGTAGCAAATGAGCACTCGCAATGCGAAAAGCAGACGAGGTAAAGCGCGATACAAGTGCAGTCAGCAATACTTCAAGGTAGGAATATTGATGAGTTATTTTCTGATTACATTGGCATGTACCATGACCCTGTCAGTATTGTGCTGAGAGGTATATACTATGTAGTCGCTTGGGAGATAAGCTGCCCAAGAATAGGGTATAACAATGCGTGGCGCTGGGATAACATGATTTGCCCGCGTTCAGCTCCATTGACGACATTAAATACATGCGTCTAATCGACATTACATATCCCAGCGACTCGGCGTGCACCAAATGAATGCGGCAATATCACCAGTAAGATGCAGGGGCTATCGGCGTATTATATGCGTGTGCGTATGCGGATGCCCTCGATGTGTGGGTGGATGAGGCCTTCAATGTCCAGCACTGCGCCGAGTTGGAAGGGATCGTGTCTGTCATTTCCGCGCGCCATGTTGTGATGAAACGTGTATATCGTGTAGCGCAATATAAGGATGTAGCTATGTGATTTTGTGCTCCTCTTCCTCCAAATGAGCCAAGCAAGACTGAATTCGCAGTGCACCTGCGCCCCCGCATCCAAACCACGGTAGCGGCTGTTAGAACACGGTAGAAGTAGTTGTCAAGGTTGACAAAATGAAGAAAAAAGGATCTTGCAGAAAAGGGAATTGGTATCTTTGTGTTGTACCCGTCGTAACGCCTTCCTTCCAGGAATATCAACAATAGAGAAAAAATCGAAAGGATTAACAGTCCACCGCAGTCGTGTATATATCGTGAAGTATCAAGCAAAGCCTGACGGTCGTGTAACCATCTCCGTTGCCGGACGTTTCGAAGGCAGCTCGTTCTCAGTCCAGTAATCCTCCCCGTTCTATAATCGCTCGCCTAACCGTGGCCCAAATGGTACAGCACACTGCCTCGTCCGAATTAAGTGTGCGTTCAATATATACTATTAGAATGTAAATCGTAGTTCGTAGCTGAGCACCGTGCGAAACGCGCTATGTGTCGATGCCCTGTCGCTGATTTCGGGTTGGTCAACCGCCATCATCTCCCACTCTCTCTTGGGCTGGGCTATAGTTTGTTCAGTTTCGGCCACCGCCAAGAGCATATCCTGGCCTTCCGATAGCTCGCGGATGACGTCGTCGTCGATTTCGACTTCCAAGCCGCTGTCTAGGACATGGACCGCTCTGCTCACTCTCGTGGGGTCGATGCTGAATTTGGTCGAAACTTGGTTTGTGAAATTGGACAGGCTTCGTTCTGTCAAGTAGACCGCGCGGTGCAGCTCGCGTTTGGCGGCATCGGCAGGTTGTTTCCGGGCAATGTAGAAACATGCGACTCTTGGTTTCGCCGGCTTCTCGACGGGCGGCTTGTAAGAGGCATCTACGCCTAGCGCTTCGATCCACCCGCTCAGATTTCCGTCGTCATCCGTCTTGCGAACCTTGGTGGGCTGGTCTGACGTTGGTTGAGCAGTCGATTCGCCACCGGCATGTCTCTCGGGCCACTGTGCAGCGGGTTGCTGAGATGGGAGAGACTGCGCACTAGGGGAGGGGGAAACAAGTGACGACTCGGCAACAGATCCCCGCTCGCTTCGTATCTGCCATCCTGCGCTGTCTTTTGATTCCACCTTGGCCAGTTCGGCGGATTCTCCAGGAAGACTGACGGGGTGAAGATCCGGGTCGTCAAGGTCTTCACCTTGCAGGTAGAGAATGCTCACAGGACGTGTGCTGGTGAACATGTCCTGCAAAGTCTGAAGTTTGAAATGTAGGTCATCTTCGAGTGAGGGTTTGGTTGCTCCACCGCCGCCCCCGCCTGCCGAGCTGGCCGACGACATGGACCACGTTCTCTTATGTTTTGGTGCTTTTCCGGGTCGCGAGTTGTCCTGTCCTTTCGTCACGCCACCCCGCTTGCGTTTCCCAAAGTCCTTACCTCCGCTTTCAGCTTGGGCGATTTGCTGTTTGAGTTTATCGATGGTCTTCTTGACATGGGCTACATCGTTCGACAGCTTCCTCTCCGCTCCGTGATCCCTAAAGAGCTTGACTTTGCAATAGCATAAGTCCGATATCGTGTCTGGGGGAGGCGAAGATTCGGGGTTCGCGGTCTCGATACTTGTCTTGGCGCAGAGTCGTACAGGTATTCCCTTGACACCTTTTGAGTGACTGAAATCTGTAGACAAAAAGTTAAAGCGGACGGCAATGTTGCACTCAGCGGCCCCATTGGCACCCGGGACCCAGGTGACACAGAAACCGTCAAAAGAGCTACTTTCGAGTTCAGTCCTTGTTCGCTTATCGTCCCCTTCCACTGGCTGGCCTGCCTCGACGTATTCAACAGCCTGGAGCTTACCACCACGCTGATGCGCCTCGTTCGTCCCCCGACCTTCTTTCCACAGACTCCAGCAAACGCCGGGTTTCTGTCTCTGCTGGTCATCTTCGAACGAAATGCGAACGAACGTTCGATACCTCGTCCCAGGAGCGAGGGGCATTGTACTGCGCGTGTCAACTATGGAGAGAGAGTAGGCTTGTCCTTTGTTCAGGTAAGTGACCGGAATTTCATCAGCATGCTTGATCATCGCCGTGGGGGCATTCAACGTCGAGTGAAAGCGGAACTTGTCGGCCGAGGCTGGTAGCGCATGGGTCATGGCCACACCAAACTGCTGACGCGGTTGGAAACCCATCATGGGCGGTGACTGCGAGTGGAAAGCTGCATCCATGGAACCGATGCGGTCACCAGGCCCATCTGAGCTGATCGGCGATCCGTCGTGGTCCATGGTCTCGTACCCGGTATCCTGATGGACAAACGACGACGGAGCAAATGACGGTTGTTGCGGGGCTGGTTGTAAGAAGGGATTGTAGTGCGGGTGAAACTGGTGCGGTGCCATGGTGTGTTGAAACTGTGAGAGATCCATCATGGTCGGCCCAATGTGACTAGGGCCCTCGCTCGTTGGAAGGGATAGCGGAGTTCCCAGGCCCATTCCCAGCGCGAGAGACGGTGTATGCAAGTCTCCAGCCTGTGGATGGTACAGAGTGTTAGTTCCTCCGGGCGTGGGAGTGTAGTAGCCCGGTGGTTGATTTGCGAAAGTGCTGAACGAAAAGGAGTTGGGGTCTAGCATTGATGGTGTAAACCTCCATTCAGCACCCGACGCCCTTGGAGTCGGGTCCTGGTCCCGAAACGCATCTTGGCCGGCATTCTGATGTCTATAGGAATCAATGTATCAGGTCAGCAATATCTCGAGTATACAAATGCGCAAAGAGAATATACACATAAGGTTCGCGACAGGCTTGCGTATGGTTGAGGCGCGTAAACGCCTGGGAGTCGACGGTTGGCGTCGGAGTACCCCGCGCGGACTTGATCGCAGGGAGCTCATTCAGCTGCGCAGCCAAGACGACTTCCCCACCCGCCTCATTTCCCCGACTCGGGGAGGCTGCAACGAGACATGATCGAGCGAGAAAGGTTCAAAGGGTAGAGCCATCTTGTGTGCTAGAATCAGGTTGCACATACCGTTCAGCCCCAGGGGCCTGAGGAACGAGCCCAGAATTGTCAGCTGCTATTAAGGTTGAGTGCGGCGCTACCGACGATGTGGTGCTCGTGGTGCTTATCTCAGGAAACTGTTGGCGAAAGTTGGCCAGCAGTTCGTCCCCAGGTTTCTGTGAACTGGTCCTGTGCGTGTCGAACCAGCGTTAGCGAGAACTTGTACAAGGAGAGAAGAGCACAGTGATTTTCCATGTGCGCAGCATCGTAAGTGTACGAGACGACTAGACATGGCCGCGCAAGCGCTGTCGACTCCTACTGCGGCTCTCGGCGGTGGATGCAGCAGGAAGACCAGATGCGCAAACATGTGTAATATGTCGGACTACGCAGCCATGCACGTCCGAGAGAAGGGCTATCGCGAAGATGGCGCGAATCCACTTACCTTTGGCGGAACATCTGGATGGAGGTGGCTGTCCCAAAGACAGCTATGCAGTGGAAGGTTGCAAAACAAAGTCAGACCCGAAGGCTGTCCTGAAGAGGAAACCAAGAGCACCCCTCTGGCGCACGCAGTCCCCGGCTTGGAGAGAGTGCTCGGAGTAGGCGATTAGGAAGTCGAGGGTTGTTGCCAAAATCCGGCAGGAATGAGTCGGTGTGGAGTGTGAAATGCGTTGTGTGGCTGTCTCAGGTATGAGTCTCGGGGTGTAAATGGTGCTGGTGGCCTGAAAAAGACGAGGCGACGAGGGTTGAGGTGGTGAAACGGCAGGTAGATTAAAGGTAGATAGTTCGGCGGAAAACCCAACGTCTTTTTCCGTGCGTGAGATTGCGGTAGAATTATGCGCCAGCCGCTGTGACTCGGCGGGATTGGGCGCGCAGTTCAACTAAAGCGACTGATAGTTGGGTGTTAGTTATGCCAGCCGCATCAGACAGACTCTCAAACGTGTGAGCGGCCAGTGCAAGCGGGCTGAAGCTGGAGGAGGAGAAGCGCTCTGGAGCAGACGATATCGATTGATACGTGAGGGGAGGTTGCAGCAGGGGCGGGATTATTAGGAACAGGGCGATGGGAATTGCAAAAGCGATCGATAGAGCTAATAGAAAGCGAGCGGAAGGGCCTATATGAAACCACACTAAAATAGACAGAGAAAACGACCGACGAGTTGACAAAATTGAGCAGGACGATTGCAAATGAAGAGAGGTGCTGTGGTCTAGCTAAAAAGGGCGCGCCGTTATAATATAGTAGACAGCCCGCTCACTAAGAAACGAAACACCAGGCGATGTGGGCATCGACGAAGATGGTGGAGACCGGAACACACGTACCTTTGATCTGGGATCTTTGCCGGGATGCTCAGCACGATTGCGTGGGAGGCGATACTGATGGCAGTTTGTGGCAGTTGATCTTCATCGTCGTGGAAACAAAAGGGCAAGGGAACAGGGAGGGCCGACGTCAGTTAGTCGACGAGGGAAAAGGCTAGGCGGCAGACGAATGTGTATAGGTATATGTATGTAAGGCTGGGCATGTAACCCAGGACGGTGTGATAATACGACGCAATGCGATGCGCAAAAGGCGAGCAAAGTAGTAGAGCAAAATGGACAATAAGTCAGGCTGGGCCGAATTGGGGGTTGCGCAAAGACTGGGCAACTATTCCTTCGAGACAACAAGTAAATGCTGGAGCGGAAATGAAGGCCAGAAAGATGAGAGATGCTTATGGACAAATACCTCCAAAGGGTAAGGCCATAGAATGAAGTAATATTAATGAAGGACCATGATATCTTAATGGTGATAGATACATAGCACCAATGCGTGCGAGGGTTACAGAGCATCCGACTGAGCAATGAGACGACGGCCACAGGCTCGAGTCTTATTCGAGAGGATTACTTCGTGCCCTGTACCGAGTACCTACAAAGCTCTGGACTTACAAGCACGACATCGCATAGCAGAGAGGACCTTGCAGTGATCTCGCTCCTCTGGGTGGCCTCGGTGGCGACAGCAGACGACCAACGAAAGTACACGCGAGTGGTACCACTACTGCGGGCATCTCCTTGTACAGTACTTTGCCATGCCGGATACACGGCTTCACAGTGAAAGAGATGTGAGCTGGGGTGTGTGGTAACGTCTCACTATCCTCAAGGGGGCGTGAGATGCGAAAAGAGATCCGTCGATTGCCTAATCCCCGCTCCCAAGCATTCTCTCCACCGCTTCAAGCCACCTTTCCATCTTGCCCACCGCCACTTCACCATCGACCGTCACCCGCGCTCCCCGTCCCAGCGCAAAGGTGTATGGGCGGAGAGGGGGACGTGCTCTGCATTGGCACGTACGCGTACAGATTACATCCCTACCGACCGATTTCTCGTACGAACATTCAATTGGCGCCAGGTGGCCACTTCGCATTATATTAGCTTACTCCTACCACGATCAAAGGGTACCAGTGCCGACAGGACAACGTCAGAGTGGGTGATATGGGCGGAGTTTGGCGATGAGCTGGAGGCAGACGAGATGGTAGACGGCCCAGCTCGCCAGCCACTACCCATCCGCCTTGGACAAGTTTGCATAGATTTCTTCACCAGAGTCTCAACCCTGATACTCAGAGATGGACTGTTCGTCGTTCCCCTTACCGATTGACCTTAGTTCGAGCTTACTTAATTAAGAATGAAAATTATGGGATGAGAAACTTCGCTGTAATGAATATGGCCGAAGAGTGAACGGGCAACGACACATCTAGGATCTAGACTCTAAACCAGACGTTGAGCACGAATCGCTCAAGCCCACCGATCGACCAGATTTGCATCAAATTTTCTAGCTGTCCATGTCGTGAAGAAATAGAAGGAACCTCGCCGTGGTACTCACAGTCATGATGAAACGCGACATGCGGTGGTATACACTTATATAACCGTCCTTAGGATCTGTTTTCGAGGTACTAGCACCCACCTTACATCTTTAACAGGGGACTACTATCGAGTAGGGTTGTTCTCCGTGCGTAAGAACAGCTGTGCCTGAGTCCGAGAAACGACCCCTTCCTTAACGCTCACGAATAAACCAAGAGGCCTATAGGCAAGGCTTGTCTGCCGGCAGCTAGATGTGTAATGAGAGCCCGCTCTCCCCTGAACCATATTTGGGACCTGAAGTCCTGAAAGTCTCAAGTCAACCATATGTCATGTTTATGGTTTGTGTTATGCAGTACTGGTCTCGGGCTTGCTGCCCTCTGTTGTTTGTTCTGTCTTTCTCCTTTTGTGCTCGAGGCTTGATTGCAATGGCTCCTCTATGTGAGTATATTTTGGCACTACCCTCGGTCAAAGAATAATGCGAACCATTTTGGAAAGCGGGAGTACCTATAACCTACATAACGTTTCATGGTGTGGAGGGAGTAGCATTTGGCCGAGTCCATGGAGAATTAACCTTAACAATCTTCGTGTCTGTCTCTTTCGGCCCCAAAAATTGAGCCAGGCGTTAAGGTGAGTAAAACATCTTCCGTTTGGCGTGGTCATGAGAACTGTACCCCCGTGTTGTATGCATATCAAAGCTAGAATCGAAACCTACTTGTGAGTCCAATAGCATCCAAGGACTGGATGTCCTCGGCCACTCACGCAGGTCGAGATGCATAATCCATGCGGATATGTAGAGACCGGCTCATTGAAGGTTTCAGACGACTGACATTCCCGGCGGCATGAGTTCTGGCCTTGTGGCTGAGCCTGACACAGCTGCACCTCACTACCTTGTCTAAGGTACCTTCTGGATGCCACCGACATGGACTTAAGTGTGGCGAGATTAGTGTGGCGCAGCACCGCCACACGGGTATACCTGTCCACTCCCGATCCCGTCCAATGGAAGTTATTCAGATACAGCTCCTATATCCGAGGCCAGGCTCTGGTCAGATGCCTCTTTGATTACAAGGATCCCTCTGTTGTCCGGAACAAGCTGTGGAGCATAGTTGTGCGATATACGAAATGTTACTGTCTCGACTGTGTATGTTGCTTTGCGTGGGGCGCTACACAAATGGAAGTACATGTAAGTGTCGAGAACACCAAGTAGGCATCTGTGGCGTATGTACTCCCGTATGTGCTCCCTGTCTTTCGCTGCTCAATCTATGTAGCCGCGATGCTCTTGCGCTACCTAAGAGGAGATTGAACCGACACCAATGTAACACCAAAAGCCCGCAGGGGCTCCTAGAAGGGTTAGTGCCGGCGCCGTTGACCTTGATAATCATCTGGGTGGTGTGGCGCCTCCGATAAGTGCACGTGGGAAGCGTGGCATAGCAGTCGAGGCAGTACCAACGTCGACGGGGGTGAACCGCCTTTCTCAGGCCTTCAATTGGGGCAAGAAACCAGTCGCTAATTTCGCAGAGGCTAAAGATAATTGTGTTTACAGGTCTGCAGGATGGTAGTTCAAACTTGCCACCACTAAGCCTAGTAGAGTTAGCATGTACTTCACCACCTTATTTTCCCTGGATTCACATGAGAGAAAGCCCCTTTTAAGATCTTCCGGGCCTCAGAATAGGCTCTTACCTAAGCTACAGGGGCTCCCGATTCTGTATCTCCAGGGAAAATAAGGTGGTGAAGTACATGCTAACTCTACTAGGCTTAGTGGTGGCAAGTTTGAACTACCATCCTGCGGACCTGTAATGGCAAAGGGCCAGCGGCGGCAGTGGCGCACTTGGTCAAACGGCAGACTCGTACGATTACCCAATGTCGACCAGGTCGCCAGACGTGCATGAGTTGATGGTTTAATGATGCTTCAAATCACTGCTTATTTGAATCTTACGAGATGGTTTCCTCGCGCTCGACTGTGAATCCAGGGGCCGCGGACGAACGAACATGTACAGAACCTTGAGGATGTACTGAAATACCACAGTAGTTCCGTCAGATAAAACAACTGTGGCTCGATCGGCTCGTTGGCAATAACACTAATCATCACAGCTGGTAGTGCCCTGAGCATATGGTTTTATTTCTACATAGTAATTGTGGCGCTAGTCTGCCACAAAGGCATGGCTTAATTTGAACATCAGCCATTTCTCAGGCGTCAGGGCTGTAATTTCGCCGAGACGCTTGATTCCGTCTCATCTTCCTTCGTCCGCGCCTAGTTTCCAGTCTCGTCTGTACGGGACCGGCACCCCACCACAGTTCCTCAGCCCCTGTAGATACTTCCGAGAACCCAGATCGCATCTCACTGCTAAAAAGGCACAGAGTGGCCCAAACCTCTGGGCTTGACGTCACGCTCGGTTTTACTTTACCGTGCCTGAAAAGCAGAGGAGGGCCTTATCGGGCGGGACCTTTATGTATGTACAGTCATCGGTACAGTTCCGACATTGGAAGGTCGTGTAGGCGAGGCCCTGACTCTAGCCCTGTACCTCATTTTGTCAAGCTAAAGATTCAGAGTGAACAAAAGCGAAATCCCGCCGTTGGATATGCAATTCAGTCATCCTGCGCCTAATATACAAGACATACGTCAACAAACTGCCTCCATGCGAGCCATTGACAATGTGTGCATCGAGGGAACTCCTGGTCCTTGTGCCGAGTCACTGACGGCAACAAGATCTTGTCGACCCTCCCCAGCGAGCCCTGGGATTGCCGAGTCGGTTGTCGAGGAAGCGTTGGGTTAATAAGCCTGGTGGCTACATATGCGTTGTTTTTGCACGCATTAAGCCTACCTTTGTCCGTCCGAGGATGATACTGCAACAACCTCGCATCCCGTGTCGATGATGCACACCTGTGATTTCAGTCGTCCCCAATTGGATTGTTACGCAAATGGTCAAGTGGGAAACCAGTCTCGAACAAAGGTCACTCGAAGTTTTGAAGATTACATCGTCATCATCCAGAAGCTCGTTTACCCGCATTACATGCTGTGAACATGCGATATTACAGCAGCAATCTGGCTAAACAGGGTACACCTCAACGGCCCATTCGAAACTCTCCCCTCATGTCTTGAGACGTAGGTAAATATGCATATCTTATTGCCAGCAGTCAGGCGACCGATTCGCATTGGTTTTCAGAGTGTTTCCTCATCAACTCGCTTGCTCTACCAATGATGTGTGACACGAAGCCCACGTCGGCAATTGTCACGTCGCGTGTCCTTTTTATCACACCGCCGGAGTCTTGCGTATGGTACCGCGGCATCGAGTATATGATCGAGATAGCATCACCTACATTGCTCCGAATGAGGCCATTGACGATGAGCGATGGTCCATATTGTCGACGTGGCAGCTCTCGGTTTCTATCGTGCGTTAGATTCGTCTCAGCTTGAAACTCTTGTACAGCCAATAAAGGGCTAATTATACCACATCTCGTAGATCGAACTACTGCAGAAGCATGGTCAGGCGCTGTGCCATCCCTGGTGTCTGTCGCGCTGTCAGACGCGCGCGAGAGATGGCTTGATCGCAGGAGTTGCTGCAGTCCAGTCGCTGCCGAGATTCATGCGTCGAATCGGCGCTTCCCAATAGTCGCATGTCAGCTCTTGCTCCTTGGTTCTTGGTCGTGAGCGATTTCTTTTCAAGCGCGTATAATGTTTCACGAGAACGGCGTTAATTGCTTAGATACATTTGGATTTGACAGAAGTCTTCCGAACACCTAGTTCATCATATCTCCAAAACCGCATCGGGCGACTCGATCGCGTGTTAATATTCATCATAAACATATCACTGGGATGGCCACAAAATAATACCTCAATGGAAGTTGTCCAACATCAAGTGCATCGCAGTTGTCTCGAGCTGGCCTGATTCCATACAGGTTCATGGATAACTATCAGTCAATCTTCACAAGCCGGTCATAGCCCTCAAGTGGGTTAGATCAGTCGTCATGCCCATACGGCTGTCCAGGTACTTGATGTTGCAATCTGGCGCCACCGGCTTCAATGCGAGATTTGCTCCACACTCCGGAGCCCTGGCACCGTATAGTACATTGTACTTTTTCGATGCCTCTTCTACATAGGAATGTGTACAAGAAGCGATCAGTCATCCAAAGAATATACAGGTCGATGATCATTTTCGTGGCCAATGTCTGTGCTGTGCTCTATTATAGGGTCATGTGCTGTAACCTGCGTCGACCTGCAGTCTGCAGGCGACATGTAATACCCAGTCGGCTGCATAGGCTCGACATAGAAGACCGAGCCACACCTCAGCATGATTGTACTTATGACTATCTCGACTATTCGAATCTATCCACCGTAAAATTGATCATGCTCGTGGGATAGGGTGTCACGCCTTTGTGGCAGTGCACGTCGTATCACCCTAACATAACGATATAGGGCGAGCAGAGGTGTCCAAAGCGGTAATACTTATTCTTATCTGCCGCTCCTTGGCGATTTGGCTAAGTAGCCTACGGTATATGCCGAGTATGCTTCCTCATTGAAGTGGCGAGCGTTGATCGTTTCCAAACAAGACATTATACCGCATCATTGTTATCATTCTCACCTTTCGACTTGCATAATGCTGTCATTTATATGAAATATGTACGCTCGAGCAAGAACCCCGTCCCCCAGATACTGTACTGCGGTATCAATAGCGTCTCTCGCAGATCTTTGTCACATACGGCAATGCTCCCTACTGTATGAAGCTTCTCAGCTACCTGGCGAATCTGCATACTCTTATTTTTAGCAACCCAGAAGTGTTTATCGAGTAGCTGAAGTGAGGCTCGCGACGAACAGACAGATCAGGCTTCATACAAGAAATCAATACTGGCAGTTAAATGTCAACTTTGTGCTACCAAGCGACTGCGGACCGGACTCTCGCAGTCGTTCGCTGCCGGACGACATTGCTCATCCGTCAATTCCCGGCGCCGTGTTATGCTTAAGCCGCAATCACGGGCATCGAACGTACACACGAAAGGAGCACGGCGCATCGTAAGACCTTCGCCTTCCCGTCGCGACATCTTGCAGTGGCCCGGGGTCGGATCGGCACTGCACGAGTCTTCGTGTTCGGCGGTCCGCAGGTCACTCAGAGCCCAATATCCCGTCACGCACGGCTTGTGCCGGAGGCGAAAGCCCTATCCGAGCCTATTTCTAGTGATCGCATCACGGCTGCAGGGTCTTCTGCAAACAGGGCTCTGCACTGCCACGATGAGTACCCTTTGGTAATTGTCCGATGACGATGCAACCCAACACGGTCGTATTTAGGCAATGTCATCCGCTGATCATTTCCTCGCCGCGATGGGATTCATATGTAGGAGCTTGCTCGAGTTCCCGACTGGTACGTGTTCCGCCGCGGAATAGGAGAATGTGGGAAGGAAAAGGGCCAAGGCTCATAGTGCCCGCTTACCTTGCAGACTCCTTGTCGGCGCAGAAATGGGCACTGGACGACCTGAAGACTGAAGGCAACACAAAATCGCTTGAGCTTTCGCGGGACCCATTTCCCTGTAATATCAATAGTGCATGCAGCTCTCGGATGCTGTCACTGTCATGGGCAGTGCCAGCATGCTTTGCATATCGCGCTCCGAATCCCATACACCCGCGCATGGGATAACGAAGCTATTGACTGTCTCATTCCCAATAGAATCGACGGCCTCGGGCCCTCGCCATATGTGGCCAACAATGCCGTGCCATTGCCCATTCCGAGCGCTGTGTTCACTATCGTTGACCGCTATCATCAACCGTTGGACGTTACATGTTCCTAGATGACGTGTATATGATTATTCGACGACTTAATCATTACACCTATTGGCAATCCCTAACTATATCTTAGAGTTGCGCTCATATCATGTTGCAGGTTCCAATAGTCACGGTGCAGTCTACTTGATGTGTAAAAGTTCCTGTCATTTTAACTATACGCATATCATGACATGCCCCGATTCAACCAAAAAGAGTTGCAAAGTGAACAAGTAAGACTTGTGAGTGTTATGCTGTGTTCATTCAAACGTTGATATTGATATGAAGTCTAGTCAGATACCTTGACTCGCAAGTGCTGCATGATGGTCGAATCGTAGTCAAGTGTCTTCCCACTACGCACTGGCTTCGGCTGTCGCCTGTAAGCGTGTGACGCAGACGAGGCAATCTTTTTCACCGGCTGTGTGATTCCGCCAGCAGCGCACTCGCCGCCTTTGAAAGCAGCCTTGGCCGCAGCTTTCCAGATTTCCCCCGTATTTTTGATCATTGGCTCAGTCCAGTACAGCCGACAGTCTGCGAGCTCGGTAATAAATTGAGTGGGCACTCCATTCTCTATTTCGTTGGGGAGAACAGCATCCCGAACGTTGACGACAGGTATCTGATAGGGACTTCGGCTAGAGACATACGTATCGTCCAGCTGTTCCAACTCTTGCAGTATATGCGGATTCTGGGTATATTGGCGTGCGAGTCCCGCGAGGTTAGTTATCTGTCGTAAGGGATATACTTGGGCCCCTTTAACACCTCCTACGCCTTGAATCAAGCCTGCTTGAGGTCGACCACCCATGGAGATGCTCTTGACTCCTGCATTGTGCTTCATGAATTGGGAGAAGATAGTGCATGTCGAAGCACAATATCCATCATAGAGTAGGACGATGTTCTCGGGACCCCCAAACGGTCTGGTGAAGTTAGTCCGTCGCCCGTACCCGGTGATATCTGTCTCGAATGCCTGTTGAGTCAAGACCTTGTTTGCGGGGTCCCATTGCATGTAGTTGGTATAGTTGTCGCCGTTTGCATTAATCGGACCGAATTTGTCTGCGAAGGAAGTAAAGCGACCGTTCGTATCATTGAGATCATTACGCCAATTGTTTACTGTGGTGCAAGCGTAGTCGAGGTCCTGGTAATCAACCTTGGGAGTGTAGTTCGCACATGGGGGAGAGATTGCCTCCGATAAGGCATTGAAAGTAGATGTCGACCGCCACCTGGTAGGTCCGTCTTGGACAATATCAGGAAAGATTTGACGAAAGGTATCATAACCCTGAAGGATTGTGCCACCTCCGTTGGCCTGGACATCGATGACAAGCTTTGTTTTGCCTGCTTCGACGGCTTGGGCGAAGAACTCTTGTACTGCTTCTTGAAATGATAGGAAGTAGGAATCAAAGGAGAGCATGACCAGTACGGCAACATCTTCGAAGCCAAGCTCGTCAATGAAGTAGCCTGACACAACTTGATCGTCCGAGATGAGCACAGGCTCCGGGTAGCCCTCGATCCGGTTGGTCTCTGCCTGGCGAGAGACGAGCGGAGTACGGAGTTCGGGAAAGTTCTTGATGCTTTTGATGCTGTTGCGACGTGTAGCCATCCGTCGTGTTGATCCTAAAGTAGGAGCGCTTCTACGAGACGAGCTAGTATAATATGCTCCGCGACAGAATTCCTTGTGCATGGTTTCAGCATCCTCAACATTGTGCCAATCGTACGGTCCAAAGTGGAACCTGGCGAGATTGGGTTTCACAACCGTCGTTCCATTTGCAAAAGTCAATGCGGTGGTGTTGCCAGGATAAAAAAATCTGGACAGCATCAGCAAATGTGGTGTGTGGGTGGGTTGATGTTACTTCGAGCGCATCGCTTCACGACACTGTCCATACCTCTCACGTCCACCGCCCTCGAAATAACCATTCGCTTTGAGCTCTGCCTTGTTGGCTTGACTGAAGAACATCGCATTATACCCAGCATCCGGATCTTGGGAATTGGAAGATTCGGCCACGCGGCCCTCGATGAACTCTGCAGCATCCAGGCCGTTGATCTCCACGACATGCGACGACGTATCGCTTGGAGACAACACGTCTTCAAGAACCTTGATCACAGGCAATGCACTGCCGTCCTCGCTCACCGAGACCAATGTCCAAGGACGAACCCATTCAAAGGGCACGGTCAGCAAATCCGGATGATAGGCGAGATGCCCATTGTGCGGCTTCCCTGCGATGGCCCTGTATAGTTCCTCTTGCCATTCTAACTCTCCATTGTACTTATCGTTTTCGATATTAGACCGAATTATTTCCAACTCGCCGAATATGTCGACAGGAGGGTAAGGGTACTCTGGCGGAGGGTCCTTCAAGTATGTCTGATCTGACTGCCACTCGAGGAAGGGCTTGAGTTCATCTAATAGCCGAATCGCAGGCTCCTTGTGTAGAGGAACCGACTTTAGACACTCGTAAGCCTGCGATGCTGCCATAGTCGGTACCATGCCCGGCGAAGCCGACGTCTGCGATGTATATGCATCTCGCGCTACCACGCAAGGCTCCGTCGCGCTTGGTGTAGGCAATGCTGTCGTTGTACCGTTCGAGGGTCTCGGGCGCCCACATGTCGTCCCATTCCGCAAAGCAGACGCAGAAGCTGGAACGACCACCGACCAAAGGGCCGTAAGAACAGCTGCGTTCAAAACCGCCGACCGCATCTCGACAAAAGAATGCCTCTGGAACGAATGACAGAGTGTTGAATGCTCGAGTGCATCTTGAATATCATTGGCGTAGTCGGATGTTGAGATGATTAAGTACGATGCTTGTTCTTTCGACAAATTTTGCCGAGCCGGCGTTTAGAATTACTATAGATTTGTTTACGATATACCATGTCTGGAGTGGATTGCAGCATTAAAAATAGTCTTCGGCCTGACCGTTCCGAGGCCGCCGTCAGTGAAAGAACCATGCTGCCACCTATTTGACCTTCTCTATTCGGGCATATTTTTCAAGATCTGGGGTTTCAATGGACGTTAGCTGCCTCGATCGTGCTGGTTTTGGACGCAAGGGGGATTTTGGGCTTGGCGCGTTATATGTTGCTGACAGCCAAGGCGCCAGCAAACCTTGGAGCAAACCCCGATGAGCGAATGACCTGTAATATTAGGTATCACCAATTGTCATCGTAAAACCTCACTAGATTACCGTAGAGCAACCGTGTCGAACAGGCATACTGATCTGATGTACGCTCCGCCGAATGGGTAACGTTAAAAACCGTGACACTCTACACCTCGAATAGATGACAGGTGTAATACTAATTTATCTCAATTATCGGAGAACCATTCGGGCAATATAGTCATTGAAGGCTTCCCGGGATTTAGGTAAATTTAGTCCGCTAAGGCACCTGTATCGTCGACTCTGGGAGTAGACATACACTTCGAGATGGCATAAACATGAATCTGGATACTGTTTCCTCACCAGTATGAAGATCAGGAGGAAACACCACCATGCCCAATGTTAAAGAATCTACACATTTTAGATTATCGTTCTTTGATGACAATACCCTTAGACCAGCAAGTAGACGCTGTATTCCGCTAAACTGACATAGGTCACCAAGATCCGCGCCTAATTTGTCGATACTCAAGGTGGACTAGATATGACCCGTGCTTAGTCTCATAGTTGGAAAAAGCTGATTACCAACAGGCACAATTACTCCCAAAAAAACTCTTTGACAAAGCATAGTGTCTCACAATCAAAGGCATTTCGCCCATCAAAGCTTCGAGTCTCAATACTGAAGACTACACATGTGAGACGAACATACACGACCATTTACACCCTCGGTCGAACTAGCCTCCCTAAACCGCAATAGGATCATTCAGAGATGGTAACGGGAGAGTTAGACTCTCGGACCATCTGTCTCTTGAGCCTACTTTCATTTGTCTTCCCCGTCAGTTGGGACTGAGATTGGGTTCCTCCTTCGCTTGAGCACAGGGTCTGAGCGGACTGACAGATCATCTTCAGGTGCGGATTTTTCAGCGACGGGGAAGTGCCTTCCAGCAATAATTCCATACAATGAAGGATCAAAGTCGAGTTGCCCAGCTCAGGTAGTTCGACGTTTCCCTACTCCTGCCTGACGTACATCACAGAGATGGCATCCAAGGAGCTGAATAGTCCCCGAGGAGGATTTGAGAGGACGCTCTCATGATCATCGATTGTATCACTTTGTTGCACGTTGTCTTCATCATTCTCGTTTCATACTATCCGGCCACGAATTCGCTCATGCTTGACTCCGTTGTGTATAGTTGGCCATTCGGCTTGAGGCCCTGACAGATGCTACACATCTCTCCACCAAAGGCGCGGAGGTACGACAGGGATAAAAAAGGTATTATCAAGTTAGTAACACTAAATGTAATTAAGCGAGTATTTCAATGTGACCGAAGTAGAGGGAAACCGAAAGGAGACATTAAAACGCAGACAAGTGCCACATTAAATATTCAGCACACGACCGCCCACTAAAAGAGGCTTTGGCCTGTGTTTGCATTCGAACACCTAATGAAGTTGTAGGACATATTCGTCAGATACAGCCGCGATCATAATCTCACTAACTAAACGCCGTTATTTGTGGTTATTTCAATACTGGGTTTCCCAATGTTGATCACGCCAGTCGTGCGTTAAATCGGGTATAGGCGCACATCCAGCATGGACATTCCAATAAATGTGAAAAACCATGCTTTTAAATCCCTACTCACTGGCCTGCACATCTCCCTTACTGGAGTTAATTAAAGTGCTGGATGCCCGGCGTTCTCCCGGCTCGCATCAACGATTCACCGAGTGGCTACCTCAATATGTAAGCTTTGTTGCTTTCCGGGGATATACCGCCTCCATTAATATGGCCTCCGATGAGTATTATCGAGTAAGACAAAGGGACTCTTCGGGACCATTCGCCCCTCATACCTTCCTCCCTGTCCCTCTGCCGACCTTATTGTCTCAGCGTTAACCAATAGACCAGATGAAACCTGGAACTGATAGTCTCTAGATTGGGCACCCATTGGATTCTATTACAGCGATTGTGGCATATATAACTACGGCTACAATAGCACAATGGAGCCACAGTGATCGGTATTGCATGTAAAAGGTAGTAGGCGCCGCATTCTCCAAAGGACATAAATATATATCTGCACTATCTGTCAGATTCGCAGCCTCGTTTCAGTCGTCGACACAGATTAGGTAGGCATGTAGGCAGCGATCATAGCAAGCCCGTATATACATTGAGGCAATACTTGACTGCTCAAAGAGACACAATCATGTCCCATTCCTTCTACACTTCAAGTTCATCACAGTAAACCTTCACGACACACGCATCAGCATAATACACTGGCGTCATTATTCTTCCACTCTGTGAGCTAAAACTGCCTTGGCAATGTACCAAGCCTGGACAGCATACTTGGCAGAAGCTCATACTCGCCGTTGAGAAGGTTTCCGGCGCTAAGTTCCTCATCGCCATCTTCGTCAAATTTGACGGTGTCGCCAACTTCCAGATCAACGGTGTTGCCAGTAGATCCCGAGTGAGACGAGACTCTGTTCATCAGCGTCAAGTAGATACTTGCTCATTGTCGGCGATCTGCTCTTATCACACATGTCGTCGTCGTCCGATTCTCCCCGTTCTAAAAAATTTACATCCTTTGGCGGAAATTCAACGGTGCAGTGGCAGAATGTCCGTCTTTGTCGAGATTCGCCGAGTTGGCGAAAATATGCTTTCAGGGGAAAGACGTCGGGCGATGGAGTGCTTAGCTAATAGCTCATTGCGTGATATGAACCGCTGAGTGCTGCCAGCACCTCTGCATCAGCCGCTGGTTAGTCAAGAGGATGTGGCAAGTTTGCATAAGGTGGGAATGATATCAAGTACTAAAATGATTGCGGTGTTGCCGTTATTCTCCACAGCGAAGAACGGGAAGACGATCGACTGCATGTCAAATCTCAACAATTACCATTGCGTAGCTCACTCCGTGTCACAACGTATTGCCAACAAGCCACAAATAACCGGATACACAGCCGTCGTCAAAGTTGATAGCCGGGTGGCTGAACATTGGATCGGACTCTGCACATGATGGGTATTTAACACACAACTACCCAAGCTAGCAGGTTACAACGAAGAGCCAAATTTCTATTGTTGCCGTACCATTCGAGGATAAATAAATCATGAATAGCGTAATACTCAAGCAGGTATCTTGGCAGCTGCTATCTTAAGGCCAAGTCAACACAATAGCTGTGACTGAAGATACTATCCACCCTTCTCTCTAATCCTGTCGCAGTCCCAACCGACCCTGTTAGTTTGCACACGTCGAACTCGCCGGTTGCTTGATCTCGATAGTAAGAAGACGCGCCCAATTTTGCCTTTGTCTTGCGCCCCCCTCATAGCGTTGTACATGCCGCACCAAAGTTATAGAAGTATTGTATGTTCGTGCCTTGCTCCGAGCAGTCTAGCTATGGACAAATGATGCATAGTCCCCACGTGTTGGATACCGCATGTAACGGTGGAGAGCCCGTCGGATAGCGGTTGAAGGAAATATTGTAAGAAAGCTTGGGTATATTTTCATGGGTTCATCCATAACAAGGGCCAAGCCATTACCCGTTCGGTGAAACCGTCCTGTATAATACAACACACCAATTTTCCTTGCCGTCTAGTCGTACACGCGTCATGAATCCCTACTTCTCAAAGTGCTTCAGATCCTCGGCGTTGGCAGCCTCGAAATGGACCTTTCCATCCTTGTCGACACTCGCAACATTGACGCGCACCTCCTGTTCCCTCTTCTCCGCCACTGGCTCGGGGGCTTTGGGGCGTGCAGCCAACTCCACAGCAGCGGGCACGACACCAGCAGGCGCGTCGGCAATCTCGTTGACGTCAGCACTTGTCAGTACATCGCTGATGCGGGAGCCGCGACTAGACATGAGGATAGTCATAGGCCCGCGGAACTGCAGAAACAACCTGTCGCCCCAGATGGTGCGGCGGGTGGCGGTGCGCAGGGTGTACATAAGGCGTGAGAAGAGCTTGTAGGTTTCGGTCTGGCGCATGTTCTGGAAGAACTTGGTGGTCTCGAGCCAGGCGGTGAGGGAAGGAACCTGGAAGCGGATGCTGGAGCTCTTGAAGCGGAAGGGCAAGGGCGGGTTCTTGGTCATGGTGTAGGCTACGACGTTGGTGGGGTGGGCGATGAACTCTTCGTCTTCGGATAGTGAGATCTGGTAAATGTGACCTGGCGCAGAGAGGGCGGCGAGGCCTCGTCCGGTCAGCTCGGAAGAGCCCCAGTGGGCGAGGGGCAGGTGTCGCTGCAGCCTCGGGGTGACGGCGAGGGTGTGGCCTGTCCAGGCGAGCAGAGCTTTCCTCTGGGCGACCATCCAGTCCGTGGTGCCGTCGAGGTGGAGGACCTGGAAGGTGGTGGTCGGGGACTTGGTGGATATGAGGGCAGTGAGGGGTGTGGTGGAGGTAATGCGCTGGTAGAGAAAGGGCACGCCGGTGAGGGCTCGGGTCATGGGGGACAAGATGGAGAGTGTGGACTGGGCCTGTTTGCTTGGATGTCAGCGCGAGACAGACTTGTGGTCAAGAAAGACGGCTCACATTCTGGGGCTTGCCCGTGACAGCGACGAGGGTGCCGCGCCTGGTGTACAGTCTCTGCGACGCCGACAGCGAGACGGAGAGGAGCGAGTATGGCGAGCCGAGGACCTCGAAGCGGGCATCTATTGCGCCAGTTAGTGACTGAGATGGAAGACGCAGTAGCGGCGAGAAGAGAGGTGGCATCAGTGTATACCGGCGACATCTCTAGAGCCGTCACCAGCAAGAGGCAGCCGTGACGTCGGCGAGGGCTCGGTGGTGGGCGTGGAGCTGATCTGGATGGCTCTGCATTGGCGACAGACATAGCGACCGCTGCTCAGGCCAATTGACCC
This sequence comes from Xylariaceae sp. FL1272, assembly GCA_022432385.1. NCBI lineage: Eukaryota > Fungi > Ascomycota > Sordariomycetes > Xylariales > Xylariaceae > Xylariaceae sp. FL1272. The sequence continues at coordinate 783,552 of JAJJXC010000017.1, forward strand.
GACATGGCGTCTCCTGGCCAGCGACGAAGCAGCGCTGCGCATGGCGAGAGAGGGGGGGAGAGAGTCTGGAGCTAGGGTCTGTGTGTTGGTGTCATGGGCGACGCTGTGACGACAAAAAGTGGTGGTTTCAATGTGCGATACAGATTATTGAGTTGCAGCTTGCGGCAGCTTGTAGCTGAGGTAGCTTTCGGCACATTTTCCAGCTCTCCACCCGTAACGCGCATGTACCCGGAGAGTCTTGCATCACCTCTAGTGCATCACCGTCTCAATCAATCATAGCTTGGGACTACTAACCTTCAATGTAACGCATTTAAACCTCGTCGCTGCATCTAGACAGTTTGACGATCGTTTTATGAGGCTGACTGTAGGTCACCAGCTTTAGCATAAGGTAGGTAGGTAGGTACCTTACGTATAGGCTACCTAATCCGTGGATATCCCCAAGACTTGCGCATCTACAGTCGGGCATTTATTCGCTGCATCATCCACGCATTCCCTCAGATCAAGGCAACATGATCGAATACCTACCTCATGCACCTGAACACAATATGAAGGCATCTAATTTCAGAGTGAGGCACAGCTCAAACGCTAACTCTAATCTTACGTATGTCGACCCCGTGCAACCCCGCTTGCTACAGAGCTCCCAGCTCACTCACTGCCCAGGGCACATACCGTACTATTTACGACTTTCTGAGCCCATTAAGAGGCTTCGCTCTCCTCGCAGACAAACTGTACCTGCGCACCTTTTCACAACAGTTGTCCGCGGCTCCTACGAACACACTTGGCTGCAGACGTCTGACGGGAGGCTTTGATGTTCGTCCGCCTTGTTCATGGGCGGCGCCTAGGTAGCTGGCTTTTGCACCGACACTTTGCACATTAGACACATTCGAGGACGAACGATCTGTAACATCACCATACTGACCAATCTAGCCCGACATTGGACGATACAGGCCCTCCAACATCATCTACCATATACCGGGAAAGCTATCGAGATGGCCAACTACAGTATCTCGGACACGGTCAAAGACCTTCATCGCGATCTTGCCCGCAAGTGGTGTGTCCATGGTGATAGGATCCAGGAGCTTTGGCATTCCTTTGGCCCGGTATGTTGACATCTCCTTCTGCTTTTACACCCGTCACCTCCCTCAGCTTCGATGGCTTCTTTCTGGTAATAGTGCGAGACAGCGGCGCGAGTCAATCTACGCGGTTCTTGCCAACGTCTTCAGCACCAGCTATCGACTCTTCCCTAAGACACATGTGCTAAGACGATTGTGCAGGGCCTACGCGCCAAAGCGATGAAAGCGGGAGCGGCCGAAGGCTCCCTTCTCAAACACTCGAGAGACGCCTCACTCGGTGAAGTCTACAAGTTTCTACCAGAATACAACCTCACCGATGTCACGGCGCCCGGCGATTTCCTGCTTGATATGCTTAAGCATCGGGCTACCGCTTCTCTTGAACAGCAATACATAGACGGCTTCAATGGTCGACCGGGTGACTTTGTATGTCTTCTTCCTCCAGTTCTCTTCACCACAACGTAAATGGCGATGAAACTAGGCAATGACCCAGCACCTTCTACTTCACTCAAGTATAGCACCGCGAGCAGTTTACAAGAAGGCTAAAATTGTACCTTGATTCCTTGCAAAGACTGGCCCTGGACCGCCTGCCGCCATACACACTATTGCCCAGCTCTTCACATAAGAAATATGACTAACTCCTTCTCATACGATAGGAACACATCATGGAGATGAGACGCACCCATGGGCTTCGTCACGCCGATTCTTTTGTCGATTGCTGGGCCTTCTTCATGGACGGAGACAAGTACGGAAAAGCATTTAAGCTTCTAAAAGACAAAGAGGAGACCTTGGCTGCCTTTGCACCTGCAATCAAAGCTGGGATGTGCATCCCGCAATCCGTAGGCGTGTTGGTTCTCAACAGACAGATGTATCTGTTGCAAATCCTAAACATTGTATGCGAAGACATCTTGGAAATTGGATCTCAAAGCAGGTCGCAAAAGCCTGTTCCGAAGAAGCCCATCAACGCTGCAACGACAGCTCTCTCTAAACTTGCCATTGCTTCCCCTAAGTCACCACTCAACCTCCCTCAGCTTATTGAGCGCGCTAGAGACCAGAAAGTTGCACTTGATGACAATCTGAATCTCATATGTACAGAGCCCGTCATGCTGGCACATGAAGTCAATAATTGGTTCTTCAGTCGGCCTGAGCTCATACCTGACGAGAAAGGCCGCGTCCTCCCTGCACACACGGATAAGTACATCAGCGGCGCCGTTCTGGACACTGTTCTTAATGCCGTCAGCGGAGCAGCCATCTGGAATTACATGACCCGGTTGCTTGAGATACTCAATGGCTTGACGGAAAAGTCAGCCAGGTCCATCATACTCCAAGAGATCTCCAACTTATGCCATCTCGATTATACGCGAAACCAAGCAACGCTCAAGCGTCACCTTGCTACAGGTTGTGGGGCTGGCCCGAAATGGTACAGACGAGTATCTAATGTCTACGACAACGGCCACCCCCGTGTCGCCTTGAAGGGGAAGCCAGAAGAGCTGCTTCAAACAGATCCGCAACTCCACTACATGATGCGTTTAGCGCAGCCTGAAACGACCGTGGCAAAAGCAATAAACTGGATGAAGAAGCTCGATGCTTACCAAATTGCCCACCCGGCAAGTCCTGAGCAATTGACAGATCGGGAAGCCGACACGGTCGGTGACATGGCCATCATTCTTGCCTTTGTCCAGTCCCTAACGCCAGCCATTTCAATGCCCTCGTTCAACCGCAAGAAAGCGCAATTATTCACGACCAAGTCCGCCGCTCTAGACGCAGAACTCAGTGCATTAAAAGCACAACTCGACTTGGGTGACTTTGTGATACCGATCGATAATCTTACAGAACCGGGAATGGCCGAGACCGCATTGAACGCCCTAGACAATTTCCTCGTTGACAAGACAGGTACCAAGATTGGCTTCCTCTACCAGGACCTCGTGGACCAGTGCATTGCTCAGATTCAGTCTCAAACCGACATTGAGACCCAACGGCTAGAAAACGTCAAAGCAAAGGAAGAGGCAAAAGCGGCGGAATACGTCCCATTCCCCCCTGAGACGGCTCAAGCCCCAGAAGTGCGCATTCAAGAACGAAAGATCAAGGAGAAGACCCGTCCTGCACAATCCTCCATTTACGAGATCACGACATCAGCACAATCTACTACCACGGGACAGAGCGAAACCTCAGCGTCGTCACAGACGTTCACTGTCACCGAGTCCACTGTCGAGGTCTTCACAACCATGTTTAACAAATCGCAAGCCAGAGGGTCTATTCCTTGGATGAGCTTCGAGGCAGCTATGGCAGACCTGGGATTCTCTGTTTTGCCGCGGTTTGGATCGGTCTACACTTTTGTTCCACCTGACAATATGGAAATGCAGCGACCGCTTACCTTGCATCGGCCACATCAGTCACAGATCGAGGGTTATAAATTGCTATCCTATGCCCGTCGGCTTCAGAGAGTGTATGGCTGGAGGGAAGATACTTTTCAGCCCGTATAGATAGCTCGAGCAGGATGTCAGCGCCAGCCTTAAGTTGATCATCCATCATCCGTATGTTGGAGCACAATGTATCCCCAGCTACGTAAGAGACCCAGATCTCTTAGCGAAGTTCTGATTCTAGCGTAGAGAATTGATTCAACATTGGTCGCTGTTAATCTAAGCTCTGATCTTATGTGAGATTCGTCGGTATAGTTGAGATGAGGAGTCATGCAGTCCCTGACCGAGAAAACTCACCCTGTAATTGAACTATGTCACGCTAGCGAAACACTCGGACAGAGTTTAGTAGCCTTGGACTAGAGTTGAGAAACTTCAGACATGACGGAGACTGTTATCATGATTTTGACGTGCATGCATTTACCTATAGTAGAGTTAGAGATTCAGACTGCTTCCGCAATTTCGGACTAATCTGACAATGGAGTTAGCTGTGTCCTGGCTACACTTTATCAACCCGTGAAAACTACAGCTAACTCAGCTTTGAGGGAACTGGGCTTATTATCTTGAAGGGTAGCCTACCGCGCGGACTATGCAGCGGACCAGAGCCCATCGGGGTAAGAAAGTTACACAGAAACGTCTTCATACGCTAAGATGAACAATGGCATTTCCTACTCCCGGGTGTCCAGTTAGCATTGCACATGCAAATGGTGTTCAACATCATGCCGTGGGTTTGCGCCAATCACGATCGTACGTAATGAATGCGGCCCCCGGTGCAAAATCAATTATACAAGAAGCTACACGGTATATACACTCGTCTCTATAGATCAACCTCTCAGATCTTCACAGGCTTCAACCCGACCTGCACAAACCGCGCAAGGATCAAGAGCACACTACCCACCAATATCGAAATACCCGTGAACAGCTGCAAACCTGTATACTTGCCTCCTTGCGCGCTCAGGATGGCGCCGCCTATCGGCGCGCCTGTGAGAGCACCGAGTGAGCCAACCAGCAAACTTACACCGCTTCTGGTCCCGATCTCGCGCAAGTCGCTGATCTGCGCCATGACTGCGGGGATGAGCGAGATGTATCCGCCGGACGTGAAACCGTAGATGGCGAGGTAGGCGATCAGGGGCCCGGTGGATGTGGCGGGAATCCAGATGGCGAGGGAGATGGTGCCCGATAGCAGTGCAATGATGATGATTGTGTTGAATTTACCAATGTAGTCGCCGATGATGCCGGGTACGATACGACCGACAATGCTGGATGACACAAGTCAGCAAGGCGCACGATTCAAACGAGATCTTGTGGCATAGGAGATAGTTACCTGACGGCGCTAATTATCGACAACAGATATGGAATCAGATTCGCATCAACGCCCAGCTGCTGGGCTTGGATATTGATGTAGTTGAAGGGCAGGTACATGCCCCAGAACACGAAAAAACTGGCTGCGACTACGATGGTGAAACGCGCCTCTTTGAAAGGCGTGATGTACGCCCAGAGCTCGAACGGCCGTGGTGTCGGATTGATCCGTGATTTGACGAGCAGACATGCGGTGCCGCAGAGAGCCAGCACGATGAAGCCGAGTGCGCGAACGGTCCAGGGGAATCCGATGCGGACTATGAGCTTGCTGAGGAAGATGGGGAGGACGGTGCCGCCCAGCGAAGAACCTGCTACGACTATGCCCAGCGCTGTTGCGCGCTTGCGGTAGAACCACGTTAGTGTTGAGTTGGCGGCACAGTTGTAGACGCAAGCTGCGCCGATGCCCGCCAGAATGCCCTGCGAAAGGATGAATTGGTAATACTCTTTAGACAGCGAGATGAACATCAACCCCAATGTCAGCAGCAATGTGCCGATCGGTAACATCAAGCGAGGGCCATAAGAGTCGAAGAGTCGCCCCGTGACGACGTTGGTCCCGGTAATGACGAAGGTTTGCAGGGACGTGATCCATGTGATGGTCGAACTGCTGTACTCCGATAGAGGTCCGTTATAATAGTACTCCACGAACACACCCGCGCAGTTCACCAGCCCGAAAGAGCAGAAGAGGCACATGGCGCCGCCTAGAACGACGAGCCAGGCAGTGAGCCCGCCGTCTGGAAAGTCGTCTGGGTGGAGACCTGGTGGAAAGACTGAAGAAGGCGGTGGCGGGACGGCGTTGGATAACGTTTTTGAGATCGAAGACGCATCATGTTCGTCTTTCGTGTTGTGGGTTCTCTCTTCTTCTTCGATAGAAATTGGCCCTTCCTCCATGGTTTTTGATGAGATCTGACCGTCTCTGGGCAGCTCGCCTTTCTCCTCCGCTGAAATGTTGGGATGCGGTCGGTGACCGTCTTCTAGGGTCGTCGAAGACCCGGTGTAGAAGCCTGACATTGTTGTCCGACTCGTAGCCTTTGTGGTACGAAATGGGATTAAAAAGCAAAGAAGAAAAATGGTTCAAATGCTCGCTGTTTGTCGCCGACGTGGCGGTGATGCTAAGAAACGACGTTACCTCACTGGCGCCTCAAGCTGTTCGAGCGACTCGTCCCCAACAGCTGACCAATACGCATAGCGAAGAAGATAGGTGCTCTGGCGCGACAGCAGCCTTGATGAGATGAAGGTAGACTGCAAGCGGATACGAACAGACTGTGGTGACGAATGTGATTCAAAAGTCAGAATCTCGATCACAAAAGACTTTCTAAGAATAAAGCATCCAGTTTGCCTGTTTGTACGTATATCATAGTCGAATTCAATGAGTGTTGGTCACCAACTTGCTTCTTTTTTTTTGCCGCTGAGCTTGCTGGGGTGCTCGGACATAGGTATCACCCATCTCGGACTTTCCTTACCTGTCGGACCATCAGGGGGTCGGCAGGGAAGCTGTCGTCAACTTTTAGCTTCGCTTTTTACGACAGATTTGAAGTGTCGGTTGGAGAAGCTGTGGTATAATAAGAGGCGCGTTCGTTTAGTGAGCCCCCCGGCGCTTATCTGAGTCTTGTCATTGTAAGAAAAAGGCACTTTCATCTCAGAGACGTGTGGCCACCATTTGAATTCTCATTCAGTCACGTAGCTTTGCCCCAATGACTTAACCAGCTCGGCTCCGTATTGGCAACGGATGTCATTCTGACATTATAAGGGGGCCTGGGGAAGAAATGGATATGTGGCACGCAATATGGATACAATCGTCGGTCTTCTGCAAAGCGCGAGCTGCCGAGGTCTCCATTCATGGTGCTTCCCCAAATGTCACTCCTTTCAACGATGGCCGGCGCTTTGGGGATCGATCCACTCGGCACACTGTCATTCAAAACAGCATTCAACATTCCGTATGTACAGCACTAGGCCAAGAGTGAGAGCGACACAGAAGAAGTCGGTCGCCGCCGTCTCAGCATCGGTTTTAATGTGATTTTATTCCGGCCAATCATCCAAGGCCTAGAGCCAAGATTTAAGCTGAATGTCCGGCGGTCTAGGAACAGACGCGTTCTGTCTCGCATAAGTCCGAATAGAGGAGTAATGCAGTGGCGCGCGCCCGTCGCAAATGCACCACCCCGTTACGTATTATGAATCCGAGATTCAGCCCAGAAGATCTGCAGCTTCGCGTTTCGCTTACCACGCAGAGGCCCACGTGCTCTGGCGCACGATAGCCGGAATTACAAGCTTGGCGCTTGTTGTTAGGGCAAACCAGACACTTCTGGAAAAACAGATGACACGATTCAAAGACATGTCTTGTGCTCGGTTTCTAATCGCATTTGATTCATTAGCTCCGCTCTGTGACTTCAGCCTTATAGTCCAATACGTAAAGAAAATTATCAATCAACTAGAGCAAAGCATCAGTGGTTTAGTGGTAAAATCCATCGTTGCCATCGATGGGCCCCGCGTTCGATTCGCGGCTGATGCATCTTTTTTGAAAAATTGCAAATCCCGGGCGTGTCTGATTATGTGTTGTGTTATACTGTCCAATCTCATTTACAGATACGTGCGACAACTTTCTGTCGCTAATGGCATGAACTCCCTTTGCATTGCTCAGAGAGTAACGGTTTTTGTTCCGAGACGCGCATCCATTCCTGCTACACAGACTATGCGAACGCCAATGCAGCAGGGCGACAGTTTCAAACATGTCGTGCAGCATATGTAATGAAGTTGAGCTGATTGTCGAGCTGTGCTCTTCTCTCCCGGCGAGGAGGATTATTGAATAACAACTTTGTATTATTGCCTCGTTTCACCGCTTGGTAGTCAGCCAGAGCCTATATAACGTTCACTATGTGAGCAGCACAGAAACACGCGAAGGGGAATTCTGTTGTTGAGTTCGCTTCCGCATCGATATTCATACACAGTATGGGTAGTCATGAACACGAGCGCCTTGAACCTGTGTACACAGATGCACCGTTAAAAATCAGCTTTACTAAAAGCATGTATTAGAAATAGGCCCCTCCCTGATCACCGTCTGCAAACTCAGTTCGAGGGCACTAAACCCTGTAACCCACGATACTTAACTCCTTATATAGGTTAACTACAGACATAATCTCTGTTCCGCGAGAAATATGATGGATGTTAACAATCCAGGTGAAACCAATTCATAGGGGAGCTAAGAGCGTTGACCACTCTCCACTACAATGTTGGCGCTTGATGCTAGCCTTAAGACTTGGAGAACGTGAGACCTCGATTAAGCATCTCACGCCATAATTCACAATCGATTGGCTGGGATGGACCTTCATCTTAAAATCTATATTGGCACTTTGTTCATCCGGTATTCATCGATGAGAACTAGGGTGTGTGATGCAGTAGTCACCGAAGCAGATGTGATTGTTAGGCAGGTAGTGAGTCAAGATGCGTATTGATTACGAACAACATGAAACATTGTCTTCTGAAGTGATTCAATTTAGTGAGAATCTCTACGTTGATATCACAATATTATTTGCCATTCATGCGCAATAGCATTGCAAATGTTCTCGGGTTGGATTATGCAGGCAGGGTATCTCGGTTATTAACAGTAAACAATGATAAACATACAATATGTGATCGTCATGTCCATGAGTGAAGCAGCAACGTCGTCAGCTTAAATCTCTACATAATCTCGCATAGCCGATTTCTCTGCTCCTGCTTGTGCCCATATTCCTTCGCAGCTTCCCAAAAGGAACACAAACAAGCATATCCTCGGGCGACCGAAATTCTAGACCATCGATCCTGAAACGTGGGTGGCTTGGTCATCTTTGAAAAACGTCTTGCGGCTCATTCACTAATTGCATTCAGTCTAACACCGCGCGCAATGCCCCAACGCCTGCCCCTCAAGATCAACCCGCGTCTCGTACCTGCGCTCTTTGTGCAGCCGAAGACAGGGCAAGTACGTATGCCGCTATTGGCAGGAACTCTGGTCTGCGCCTCACAGTGCCTGACCGCCATCATCGCTTTCTGTTGGCTGGGTGGTTTAGGGGGGAAGTCTCATCTCTGGCTTGTGACTTCTACCTTCCTGCTATCAGCTGGACCAGCTGTCATGGCGAACGCCGTTGGGATGGAGGGCGAGCATGGATTTGAGGAAGAGGGACACGTGTTCGTCGGAAACATTGACGAAGAGATGGAATGGTCACCTCTTGTGTCCTCGGGTGGAGTTGCGATGTTGTGCTCCGTTGCTCTCCTTGTTCTCACCCTCCTCTCTATCCGTCACTTAAGAACTATTCAACACGGCTGCGACATGACTGATGCGCCCATGAGAAAAAAAAGAAATTTAGAGTAGGGAGACACATTCGTATGTAGTCATTTGACTGTGGATAACCCGAGAATGCGAATGATGGATCGTGTGTTCAACGCATCGCTAGGCGAGATTCCGCGAGCCTGGTGCTGAAAGAGAATGAGGTGGGAGAGGACGTCCAGACCGGGTGATCAATGTATAACCTGCAAAGTGCATTCCGTAAATCAATGTGTCAATAGGCGGTAAGGCAAGGGAGGAAATTTTAGCATTGTATTCACGATGGTCTCATTCTCCATCAAGGTGGAATGATCGGTGGTGTTCTCGACTTGGCTTCGTCGAATACGAAGTGCGAGACCGTGTTGACTCCGTATCGGGATCATCGTCTCTCTCCATCGTAATGCGTACCTCCTGCTGTCTGTATATTTTCAGGGGTATGGCCATATTATTGCTCGCGTTGATGTTTTCCTGGCTCTCGGAGAAGGACTGCAGGCTTTCCACCAGTCGAGAACCACGAGAGATAGTGACATTGTGCCGGATGCCCCTCGAGTTATGGCCGTACTCAGCGCCCAGTATTTTCGGTATGTCGATGGCGATCTCTTCGGCGTCGAAAGATCGTCGCGGCTGGAACGATTGCAGGTTGAAGGCAAATTGAATGATTGTCCAAGTGAAGGGAAGGTTGGCGACAATAAGCGCCGTGGAGGACTCCCGGACATACCAGTACTCCCAAAACCCGCTATAAGGATGGGTGAAGCTATAGAATTTGTTCACAAGGGCTGCGAGGATCTAGCAACTGTGGCGTCAGAGCTGAATAACAAGAAATATCAAATATGCGAAATATGGCCATGTATGATCTTCACAGTATAAAAAATGGCGATTGGGACTCACTGTGAAGATGCCCAGCGCAAACACGCCCCCAAGTACAAGCTTCTTCCTCAGTGGAAGATTGGCATGAAATAGGATAGGCATTGGGATAGCGAATATCATGACATCCGAGGATACGTTGAAGACTGCATTGACGATGAGATGATTCATTTCCGCTGAGCATTGTACTAATATGTTGTTAATGCCACCCAAAGCGAATAGTACACTAGGTGGGGGAGCATACTATTATTCGTGGGAACTGCCCACTGCAACAATTGGAGTCAGCAATTACTCTTCACGGGATGTTTGCCAAGGTTCAAGAAGTCTTAAAATCTGTATAGGGAGCAAGTACTTGACATAACAGAGGAATGACTCTCGGACGCCAGAAGAATTGGTAGAAATAGATCCAGGTGTTGCTTACATATTGGTTCAAAGGCCGACACCAGGCAGTGAACCAAAGTATCTCCATCAGTACGAAACCAAAGGCAACGTAGCCAGCTACACATCTGACAGCGAGCTTTCGCCGCTTGGAAGTTCTGTTGCGTTCGTTAGTAGCTGACGGCGAATTTGGAAGCGCTGATATAACTGACGCCAAGCGATTGTACATGACCAAAATGCAGGCTTTGGTAAACCAGATGGTCAAAATTTGCATATGCTCTGTGAGTATCGCAAGCTTGGAACCCCACGTCCTCTCCTCGATATCTTCCGGGGTCAGTGTGAGAGGGTGGTCGGGATCGATGAGATTGGTATTGGTGTAGGCGAGGAGGTTGATGGCGACGAAAAAGGCAGTATCACTCGCAAAAGCAGCGAACATTAGGAAGTCATCCGCTTTGAGCTTCAGGAACGAGCCTGTTAAGATCTTCCGCGAGAACCTGAATGATGTTCAATAACGTAAGCAACAGACCGACACAAAATCTTACGGGATAGGGTCAATAAGGCTTACACTCGCACAATGATCAGGACCAATGTGATACCAAACCATATCGAAGACTCTGCTCCCAGAGATACCGCCATGTCGGTACAGTCACGCCCTGGAGGGCGACCCCAAGATGATCGAAGCTTGGCAAATGAGGCTTAACATTCATCCAACGTTGCCATAAAATAGAAAATCTGTCCGGAGTCGATGTGGATGCTGAGCTGGCATGTTATGCTGCACGACTTCGATATCTTATCCGCCGGAAAGTGTCGCTCGTCCTCCTCTTTTGGCGGTGATTCAATTCACTTGCGACGAATGTCTTGTTGATTGCCCCATCAGAGCTTGCAAATCCTTTTGCCCAAGCTCACTTTCGCGAAGTACATCGGATTGTCAAGTTGCTCCGGCACGGCTTCGAAGTGTTAAGATATGACAGACAAGGAAGAAAAATAGCCAGACCTCGGGACGGGATGTATGACCATAGAAGAGAGGTAACCAGACAGCCGGAGACTTGTTTCAGTAATTGGCTACTGCTAAACTCGTCACTTTGTAAGTCCGTGCTAAGAATAAGTGGGATTCAATCGTGAGCGCGCCGCCATATGTAGAGAGGGATGCGAGCAGTTGCGGAGCCGTTCGATATTAGAGCCATCCAGGCCCTTCCCAGCTACGACAGGGGAGACATTCCCTCGCCTCTTGTCTAGGGCTCTATGTACGTACGAAGTATAATTATGGCGACAGTGGAGTGCCTCCATTGCTTTCGCCGAAGCGATCAACACCAATCAATGACGAGCGACCGCCATCGGTCAGAGATCGGTGTTTTGCGAGCTCACTAAGCCACGACGGTTTCCCAGGAATCTTCGGAGACCCTGGCTCGCTTGGAAACAATTCCGCCCACACTGCACAAGAACGCTCTTCGAGCACGGGCCTCATGATCTGGGGAAAGATGTTCGCGATAGATGCGCTCAATGAATCGCATTGATCCCTGACCTCCTGAAATGCTGTCTGTCTTCTCAATCTGAATGCCCAGCAGTAGTTGCGGAAATCTGGAGATTGCTTCTACCTGGGGTCTCATCAATCATGTTGGGTTTTCCTGTAAGGTACACGTGTAAGAGCGTGGGCTAGAGACCGAGCCTGTTGCATTGCCAATTGCGCTACTGTACTGTATTGTCCTGAAGGACACTGGTAGTAGGTACATTCGGTATCTCTATTGATATCCCACCAAGCCTTTGCCTACGCAGTGACTCTCATAAGAAGGAAGCCAGAACATACAGAGATTGTGGATGAATGCGACCAGCTATGTGATTTGTCGATAGCTTTTAGTGCAGACTAAGTCACCCACCCTAGCGAGCTAGCTCACTACACGTAGGTACTTGTACTCTGCCTAACCTCCACCTAATAAGTATGAAACTGATGATGGCGTTTTTTGGGTAATCACTTTTACCTGAGTGTGAGGTTGGACACTATCTTTGAAGTTTGAAGTCTTGCGAAGCTGACCGACATGACACTACTGGATGAGCACCGAATGCGCTCATCTTTGCCCTTATTATAAAGTATCTGCTTTTCATTCTTCCGTTCTTGGGAAATCCAGTTTAAAACAATAGATAACCGCTCCGCAAACACCTGCTGCGTCGTTAATAAGCAAACGAGGCAGATATTTTAATGACCCTTTTACTTATGTTATGCAAGCTTCAGCGAGATGAGTTAAGATCTCACGTTATCAGCGATTAGCGAATAAGCCCAGTTTCCCGAATCCCTGCGGCCACGCGATGGTCCAAACGCCCGGGTTACCACACCGGGTCTCGATATGGCTTTCCATCGTGCCGTGCATGGCATGCGTCACATTGCCCTCGACTGAGTTCTTAAAGGATGCTGAAAGATCATTCTTCATTATTCGTAAGCGTTAGGTTCCCTTCATCGTCCGGTAAAGATTTACGCGGACCATCGAGAATCGTCATCAATAGATCCAAAATTGGCTCGAGTAGACATGTGGCGAAGATGGGTATCAGTGCTATACGCACAGGTCCTCATCTAGTCAACATTCATCTAGTCAACATTACGCTCAACGGTCAAGTCCCACGTCGAATGACCTCTGAAAGGAGCAATTTGGGATTTGTTCGACTACGTAAGGTAGTCTGAGGCACGTGAACATGAATTTGGAGCTGTGAAGTCTACTTGGATTATTCATGCTTGGATAACAATGTGACCGCCCGGCTGCTTGGTACCTTTACGGCGTTTTCCGAGCCAGACTCTTGGAACCTCTAGCGCCTATTCGTAGCCAGGCCTATGCAGGGTGCAACAAACGCGCCAAGCCCCGCCAAATTACAATGTCGATCTCGAAGTTGATAACGAGGCTAAGCTCGGACGGGGCTCGAGCGTCGGAAACCCTCATCAGCTTTGATCTTTTGGGGGCGGTTCAGGCTGCGGTCCCTTTGATGTTTTGGATCTCAAGCAACCCTTTGAAATCTGGAGAGATTCGTCCCCAGTTTCCCCGCAACGACTCGTGTCATAGGTAACGATCTAGTGTGAACAAGAGAGGTGCTAAGTTATCGTTCCCGCCGATTGTCGCTACCTACCCTATGCCCCGACTCATGGAGAAGATAATCAGTTCAGGAATTGCGGCGACAAGGACGCATTTTCACGCTGCTCGGCAGTAGGATAGTCGGATATAAATCGAATAAGTAAGATTTTGTACGCGCAGAGATGTGCGTATCTAACGCAAGCAATTGCGCCTCCAAGTCGTCGTTAAGCACGCTACAGATCTGCATTTGCCGCAACGGCTGCTAACAGATATCTATCTAATGTTATGAAGAGACGCGTGAACAGCAGCATAATGCAGCACTGTCGTGTTATTGAGGTTCGAGGTTCAACTACAGCCACGTCAAGCTTTCCTTTTTCGCTGCATATCAGTAAGGAGCTAAAACCACAGCCAATGTCCATTGGATGATTTCTCGTGGGCGACGTGAAATCGAAAAGGGCCATTGCCTACGCAATATGCATTAGAAGTAAACATCAAGATCTCGGTGGGCAAGCTACATTAACATGGATAAGTCGCACCATTTGCTCATTGGCGGGGTTTGTTTCTGCAGTGAATACAAAACGACACAAGATTGAAATGCACGACTTATAATATGTCTGGGTTTAGTAGACAAAACCTCAACGAGTATCGCCAGAATCGCGGAGGCAGATTGCAACTTGATCTCTGGTAAGCCGCGACGAAACACGGCGTTCGATCGGGATAGACAATCTGGCCGAAGTCAAAAGATCACGCACCCTGATCCGCAACATTCCAACTGCTATTGAGATCCCATACGTAGCTTTGCCTCAAGCATGAAAAGGTCCAGGGAAATTTGATCGCACACTAGTGCGAGAGATGATGATTCATCACCACCTATGATGCAATCGGGCTGAGTTGCAGGGTAACAAAGCGCAAGCAATGCGCCGCCGCCGATGATGGACTGAATTAACGTTGTAATTCTACGTTGCGAGGTGGTTCATAATCGTTATTGCAACCTTGGTACAATACTTTTGTCTGACTCGCCAGTTACAACGCCATCGATAGGTTCTCTTCTCAACGAAGCTGTCAACATGCCCAACCAGCCCGAAAAAGGTGACAAAGGTACCATACGACTCTTCATCTCGCATAGATTTATTTGGGTCACCAACGCCCTTGCCGCACAGTCCTCACATCTCATTGCTATCCTCACATCCTGCACAGTCAACGGCTAACTTGGGACAACAACAGTCTCCTGGAACTGGGGTGGCGGCGCACCGGGAGGAAAAGTAGCCGAGACCAAATCCCAAGGTGAAATCGCCATCAAATCTAAGCGCGGAAATACAATCAAGAAGAACGCATCACCAGACAACCCAGCAGTACATGTCTCGCGCTCCGGCAACGATGTCGTGAAACGAGCCTCCGAGCTGAACGTCGAACAGAAGGCTGGGGTTAAAAAGGGCGGTAAAAAAGAGGAGGAGAAGGACGACGGGAAGAAGCGCAAGTCAAAGACGCAAAATAACGACACCGACAACGACGATGAAGATGGCGGCGCGGAGGACAGTGGCAGTGATTCATCACAACCTCTCACCGAGAATGCACAAGGAAAGGAGGTGAAGAAGGGAGGGAAACAGGGCAATAAGAAACAAAAGACAAGCAAACATGAGGATGTCAAAGGTGGCGACGACAGTGGCAGCGCTGGCTCTGCTAGCGAAGATGGAGACGATGACGAAAAGTCCACCTTGGTGAATGGTAACTCGAAGAGAGGAGGCAAGAAGGGGAAACAGAGCGACGAGCAAATGGCGCCAGAATCGCAACGGAAAGAGACGGAAACTAAGAAGAAGGACCCCGCACCGAGGAAAGACGGAGACATGGTGAGCACGCGGACGAGGAGCCAAGGCAAGGCAAAGTGAGGTGGAATATATTTTCCTGTTACTGGTGCTGCGATTGACTGGTGGAAGGTTCTGTAAAGTCATTAGCGCCAGGTGTTAAAGCTCTAAGAGTATGTTTTTATAAGATCTAGCGAAGGGCGATGTCACATTGTTGATGTTGTAAATTGTGCTCATGCTACCTATCAACGGTCGATGTTTGAGGCCGTTGCTGGTCTTGAAGACTTTTGTTGCGCCATCAGGAGTGCGTTACCCACGACCAACATTGATAAGGGAGCTTTCGAGGGAAGCTATGCAACGAGTATGGAAGCTCCTTCCCGCGAGAATCTTTCGCAATTGGAGGTCTTTCTAGGTAGAACTACATCTTTATGACTTATTTCTTCACTTGCGCCGTGGGTCTGTATTCAAACATTCATACTTGTTCTGCCAGTTATGAATTGCTAGAAGTAGCAATGAGTCGTGACAAATGCTCGGCTTTCGCTTTTCAGACACCGTTTCTTCACGTTATACTTTGAAGGACAGGCAACATGCGTAATAGGTACGGACAGCATAGGCGCAGAACGATATGGGTTCTCAAACAGCCTGCAGGCAAACGTCCCCGTCAAGTACACAATGTTTACACTTACAACTACACCTACATAGTTCTGAGCATGACCACGTGCTGCATTCGCCATAATCACCCTCTTCTTCACACTACTAGGTTGACCAACCACTGCGTGCCGTAAGACTGTGACCTGCCGCATGTGCCGAGTTCAATGTAACTGGACTCTATTGACCTGGCAGTCGCGCCCATCGCTACTACAGCAAGGGAAGCTGACGTGGAAGTAGCACATTGAATATAGCGCTGGGTGACGAGAGTGGTCATGGGTGTCGTGACTGACTCGAGGGCGTTGCCCTCGGCGACGAGGTTCGTTCCTGGGTAGACGTGGAAGGCGTGGCCTTTCATCTTGTAGAAGTAGATCTCTGTCGCCTGGCCAAGTTGTGAGAAACCGGGTTCGCCGGGCTTGGGGCGCGGCCAGAGAACCCATTATAGTATGTTTAGTTTAGTATCATGACGGAGCCAGCGCTGATGGGCATTTTTGTCCCCCTTTGTCAGAAGACGGGAGCGTGTTAGGTCAGAATGATCGGGCTATAGGGTTATGGGGTCGGAGGGAATTTGAGCTTCGGGGCAGCTGGCAGAGGTCGTGGAGGTAACCGTCGAATCTATGTATCATATGACCTGGAGTGCCACTACTAGTAGGAGTGAACGGCCAGAGCGTAGAAAAGTGCAAATGTGGAGTGTCTTGGACCGGAGGTCAGAATGCAAGGAACAGGTGCTGTGTAGTCGTGTTCGCTCCAGCCGTCCTAATCGCGCTACCATCACAGTGTTGAATACTAACGACCAACCTCATTCGACTCCAGTTTGCAAAATGATTGACAAGCGGCTGGGTAATGCAATGATGCATCTATGCTTTAGGAGGATGGGTGGATTCATCCATTCGACATTGGCGTACGTCCGTGTCAGAGTATAGACCATGCTGCCCAAGATGCACGACATCTGGGCAAGAAGCAAAGATAACATAAGGATTGTGTGTGATTCTGCTTTTCGCACCGGAGCCTTGTCCGTCCGTCTACCTTCCCTTGAAAACCGGTTTCCTCTTCTCCTTGAAAGCCTCGAGCGCCTCATTCCGATCCTCGCTCGCTACGACGCGCTGATACTGATTGTTCTCGACGTCCTCCCGCGCCCAAGCCACGGCCTGTAACCCGGCTCTCACAGCGATGGGACCGCCCTCGCATATCTCCATAGCAAGCCTCACAGCCTCGGACAGAACGGCGCGTCTCGCCCTTGCGGGGAGGCCCTCGTCACTCTTGCCCGGCTCTTCTGCTACCGCGTCCCTCTCGTCTTCGGGCAACACCTCGACGAGCCTGTCAGCGATGCCGAGGAAGTAGGCCTCGGGTGCCGAGACTCTCCGGCCCGTCAGAATGAGATCGCGGGCGCGGGATAGGCCGACGAGGGCAGGCAGGCGGTGGGTGCCCCCGGCGCCGGGGATGATGCCGAGTCTCGTTTCGGGCAGGCCGACGGTGGCGCACGAGGCAAGGACGCGGAAGTGTGTGCAGAGAGCGAGTTCGAGACCGCCGCCCAGGGCGATGGAGGAGATGGCTGAGATGGTTGGGATGGGCAGGGCGGAGAGCGAGGAGAAGGTGGCGCGGAGGTTAGAGAGGAATTCCGCGGTTCTGTGTGGGTCGTTAGTCTTTGGGCAGCGTGTCGCAAGTAGTCTCGAGAGGCTATAATGCAGTCAGTCGTGGTCGACATACTCTTCCTGTGTGAAGCCCCTCCTCTCCTTCAGATCGGCGCCGGCGCAGAAACTGGTATCGATGGCACTGGCCAAGACGAGCGCCCTCGTCGGACTTCTCTCCTCTACGCCCCCGAAGCGGGTAGGGTGGACCTCGTCGCCGTCGGAGGTGTACTGGGAGTGTACATGGTCGACTTGGGCTCGCAGGGCGGCGAGCAGGGCTTTGGAGATGGCATTTCGGGCAGCCGGGCGGTTGAGCTCGAGCACGCGGATGTGGCCCGAGTTGGGGGCGGGGAGGTTCGTGACGGTTATCAAGGGCGCCGTGTCAGTTGAGTAGAGCCGCGCAATACGGAATGCAGGCTTGAGTAGACGCAGCGCCGGTCGGGGAGGCATGTTTGAAGGGTGTTGGGCGTTGCTCGTTGCTGTGGGATGGTGAAGATAGAGCTCCAACGGTAACTAGCAGCTCTCTGTCGCAGCCGAGGCAGCATCTGGACCGGGGCGGTTACAGGCGGCACTGGGCGGCTCTCACATTCTCAGTTCAGGTGGCAGAAGTTCGAGGGTAAGATGCGCCGTGGAATCCATGCCGTGCTGTGGAGACGCATTCAGAACAGAGTCCATCGTCACATAGCAGATACCTAAGGTACCTACATGTATTATATTTGACTCGAATATCATGAGTTAGAATATGTAGTTTAGTTTTCATACTTACCTCTCTGCGTGTACCTAATTTCTCACCCCTTGCTGGGGCAAATACTTCCAAGTTGTGGTACCCGATACACTGGGCGGAGATGCATGTGGGTATGAAGCAAACGGCCACCGATGACTTCATCGATGCAAAGAACTGAACTTGAGACTCAACGTCGCACCAGACCTGAGGCAGCTACCTACATAGGTACCTATAGGTACTCGCCTACCTACACGGAGTAGTATCGCACACACCCTGGAGGCCCTCAACATTCTCCCACGGCGTGAGGATCATTATAACTTGCAATAACCAAGACACCTGGCCTGTGACCACTGATTCAAGATGACGAGCGACAATGCTTTGCCCGCCGCCTCCAACGGCGCAAACGTGTCAGCAACGACCCTCCCGCCCGAGGCCATCAACTTTGCGACTCGCATGTACAACGCCGCCCGCGAGGGCAACTTGGACATCTTCAGACAGGCTCTGCCCGCCGGCTTACCCGCGAACCTCACCAATGACAAGGGCGACACACTGGTATGTCTACCAACCACCGAAACACGACATCAACTTCGTCATCAGACTGACCAGGAATACCTCAGCTCATGCTCGCCGCATACCACGGCCATGCAGACCTCGTCACTCTGCTGACCCAACACGGCGCCGACCCAAACCGCCTGAACGACCGTGGCCAGAGCCCACTCTCCGGCGCTGTCTTCAAGAAGGAAGACGCTGTCATTGACGTATGTTATGGCCCACCCTGGTGTCACCAACTCGCCAAAAAGCACCACCAGATTTGCTGTGACGTCCAGTGCTGACGAGAAACCACAGGCTTTACTGCAAGGCGGCGCCGACCCGGAGCATGGTAATCCCTCCGCCTTTCAATGCCTAGCTATGTTCAAGCAAGAGGACAAATGGGGTTCCAAGTTCGACGCCGCTCCGGGCAAGGGCAAGGCTGAGCCTGTGAGATGAGGGCTCCGACCGAGTGTTGATTGTGTGCCTGCTTTAGATAAGATACCCGGTCGCTATGATGCTATACTGATTAATTGATACCCCCGCGGGCCACACGTGACGTATAGAGACTGCCTTTGCGTCCAAGTACTCATAGTCGAGCTGACCTCTTCCTATACAATGATACGCAACGCGCGAGGCGACGAGAAGAGGTTTCGACATAGGCGACGTGAATCTGACCTCAAAGATGCCGGGCGCTCTCGAGCAGACCGGTTGTAGTGGGAACAGGTCCACTAATAACCATCACACTGCAGACTGTTTCTACTTCGCGAAAGTTTTAGACAACCACATTCAACTCGTTCAAAGTGTGGCGTACATATATAGGCATATTCGATTTGAATTGTACTCCAGCCAACGTTGACGCATGAGGCTGCTTAGTTGTGAGCTCACGCCCGCCCTGACTCGGCGTAAAGGGGCTCGACCATGTTGGGCTGCCTCAGCCATCTTCTCTATCCACACTGCCAACCCAAGGAAACTGGGGAAGATTGGGAATACAATTGGGGCGAAGTCAGCTCGACAACTTAAAGTAGCCGAACCAGCCGTGCAGTCGAGTCTCGTTCTTCCTCACACTAATGAGTGTTAGATCCTCTTCACATTCAGTAGATTAAGATGTAGCTAGTTAGTCAAGCTTCATCAGACCAATGATCCATTACTTGGCTCAGGAGAACACGAGGGGGGATGGATCAAGTTCAATGCCACTGCATTTGTGACTACAACCCTAGCGTGTGCCGATTGACGGCATAAAAGATACCATGTTTGTATGAAGTGGGATTTCTATTTGGACCTGCTACCATACCTCGGCCAGGAGCAGGATAGTCTATGATCTGACTCCTCGTTCGATCACTTCTATCACGTTATAAAACAAACAGACAGTACGATATCCTCCATGACGGCACTATGGACACACAATTCGAGGGGGAGAAATCTCTCTTCGTCAGTCATTACGGCCTTGTCCTCCCAGTCATTGTGTTCGAATATGATTAAGGTACGTATCAAAATGCCCACTGGAAGAAGGGCGAGAAAACAGGGGCGAAGACGTAGTGACCATGAGAGGAACAAAAAAGAAAGGTAGACATCATACCACTTAAATCAACATTCTCACACTCTGTACATAGGTCTGGTAGGTCATGTGTCACCCCGCCCCGAATATTCCATTTATGGGACGTTAGAAGGAATTACTAACGTTTTTTTTTTTTTAATTTTTTTTAATTTTTTTTAATTTTTTTTTTTTTTTTTTTTTTTTGCAACAGCTCATCATTGACATTCTTGGACAGCAGCTCTCCGGCTTCGATGCAAGCAATTGCCAGCCACCTGTTATTTTCTAGGCTGAGATAGGGTTCTCACGTAATGTATCACGCTCGTTTTTGACTTACCACAGATCTTATATCTTGTCGAAAATGTACTTTCTATGTTCGTGATGGATCGCCTTGGTCGTAGAGTCTTGCTCAAGGGAAGTTCCGCCGGGTTGATGCTGCGTTTGGTGCTAGTGGATATTCTTTTGTTGCCTGAGTAGACGATTGCATCCAAGGCATGGAATGCGTTTATGTTCTTGTTGTGGTTCATCAATCTGGTTGGTCGGCCACCCGCTCCGCCGTATGGCGAATTTGAGCGAACATGTTTAAACCAACCTCTTTCGGTATGCTAGTCCGCTCTTTGTATCTCAAGGTTCGACGGCGTGCATGAATGGACACATATTCGGCGTGAAATATTGGGTACAAGACATCCATCGTCTTTGCTGTGATAAATGCTGTGTTTGATCCCTACTATCTTGCTTTTCTCTCCGAGACTGAGTGGAATCAAACTTGAGGACGTTCCTGTCCTGTACTGTTCGGCAAGGGTGATTTCGCTGTTAGCATCAGGGTGTTGTCGTCCTAGGCACAGACTATGGAACCACAAGAGCGAGTCCGGGATTTGGAGGTCAGTAAGTGTGAGAAGAAGACCGAATTGATGCTATCAGAAGAAGGTGTCGGAGATCGGCACACGTGTTGAGAGACGTCACGACTGGTAAAGGTCGTTTACCCTCTTCAACCCTATAATCAGGGTACTGATAAAGAGAACATGGTCTATCTGCCAATAAACAGTCGTAATTGACCCCTACATACACAAGCAACATGACTCAGGTGATTTCCAATCTACCACCTTCAAACGCAGACTAACTTCATAGTTGAACCACATAGCTTCGACGACCCCCTCGTTCTCATTCTCTGCTACAGCAATAAGGTTGAACATCCAAATATCGCAAGCTACGTGCATCAGCAAATACAAAAAGCTGACAAGTACTTTGCCCCTCGTCGGCGCTCTATCTGCTTTCCTAATTCGGCAGGTAATGGCGTGCTTGGCTTGCAGCTTAGCGATGCTTGGCTTCCATCTTGTTAGCCAGGCGAGCCAGGTTCCCCGTCGTCACTATCCGGTAAATACTATTGTGAGCACCCGAAAAAAACAAACCTTGTACGATGCAAGTTTTACCCTGCGATGTTACCTGATTCCTAGTCGCCTAGCCACCATGCACAATTTGGTTGGAGATCAGAGTGCCAAGATGATGAGCGTCTTGGCCGCTTATCTGAGTTGAGAGCTCCAATGTTATGTATATAAAGCTCGGTAAGGTCCTACACCTGCTGGGGAAGTCGGCCAGCGGGCGACAACTTCATCCCCTCGACACCGATTCGCCGAGGTGGTCCTGTCGTTGACTACCCTTCAACTCTCACTCAAAATAGCAAACCAAACGTGAGAAGATGGGTATCGGTAGCAGACAGAACGTACGGCGCCGAACGGCCGCCCAGGCAGTCCTGGCAAGTTCGGTAGCAACGTCCGTCCTCGCGGCACCCTTTACTGGGCAATATCCCACACCACCCGCACAGGCCAATGTTTTTGCAATCCTCGATCCGCAAAAATACGTGCTTCCCGCTAATATGACGTGGGACGACTATGTGAAGCCTCCGGGGACAAATTGGTCGGATCCCAACTTGAGGGGCTCTGAGAGGAACTTCAACATTGCCCTTGTCACGGTCGACTACTCAGACCTGCCTTTTGAGATTACGCAAGCAGCTGGATCAACTATCTGGACAAACCCACAGCCTGTTGTGTCGGGCTTGAGCCGTGATGAAGTCCCAGACTTTTATCGCGACTTTCTGAATAAGCCCAGCGACTTGAACCGTATGCACACTATACACGAATACTGGATGGAGGACTCAGGTGGTAGATATGGTACAGTTAATCTCGCACTCCCGAGGACGATTCTGCGAATTAATGGCTAACTCAAAGCTAGGTGTCGACCTGACTGTTTTCGGTGCCTACAGGCTTCCCAGTCTCTCTTATCAATACGGAATAGACGACGAGCGTGGCGGCTTCAATCCAGACGCCTGCCCCGAGGTTGGCCCTTGCTCCGTCGACCTTCGCACTGACGCCTTGGGCGCCTGGCGCAACGACGTAGGAAACGAGACGGCCGATGCATTCGAGCTTGTTTTTATCCTGTCTGCAGGGCAGGACGAGTCCTCAACCTGGCAGGAGTTTGGCGAGATCAAATTCCAAACACCCGAAGACGTCTCTGACGCCTTCGGGCCGCCGGACGACTCGATTCCTAACTGGGCACACACCCGGTACGTCAACTGGACGTCGTGGGCTTCGGCGTCTTCAATCTGGCCTAATGCTGGCGACGGTTCCTCGACGCAGGCTGAGAGTTCCGGCATGGCCACTTACGCGCACGAATTGAGTCATCTACTAGGAATTGGAGACAACTACAATAATCCGTACAGCGACCCGCAACGTCGTGACTATTCCGGTCCATTCTCAATGCTTGGGCGTGGCAGTTTCAACGGACCCGGCGGCCCACATACACGATGGATGATTCCAGCACAAATGGGTGGCTCCATGGGCTCTGCTCATACAATGGGTGATAAGTTGCGCATCGGGCTTGTGGATGATGCGAAGGTGCTTATGGTATCTCGTGACGCACTGGCAGACTCAGGTCTTGTTGTGGCTGAGATCACAGCCCGCGTTGTGAAACCGGGAGAGGAAGAGCTCATGGGACTACACATTATCATGGGCGAAGATCTTTCGCCAGAGTGCGATACGCAAACTGATCCGTACTGTGACGGTGGCGGCTACTACAGCTATGATCTTGAGGTGATTGATCGCATGGGAACGGATTCATTCGTGCCTGACCATGGAGTCATGATTAGCAAGACAAAGAACGACAGTGACAGTGCGCCATTCCAGTGGACTATTGACGCGAATCCGCAGGATATCAATGTCGTCGATTTCTACCGTCCCGACGGCACACCATCGTACTTCACGATTGGTGATTACCGTCAGCTCGCGGACGCTCTTTTCCATGCTGGCACTCGATCTGGCTCGGAGTTCGAATTCGAAGATGAACCCAATCGTCTGCACTTCTATATTGTGGATATTCGACGAGAGGACAACGGCGTTCTGCACTACACAGTCGCGGTCCGCTCAATCGACGGAAGCGGAGCTAGCTCCTACGGTGTCGAGCTTGGAGCTCCCGCTCAAAATAAAACAAGAAAGGCGACTGAGAGCGGGGTGACGTGCTCCTTTGAGCTCACGAATTCGGGCACGTACGTGGACGGTGGTGCTGAACACCCTCAGGATCTCTCAGCGTATCTCCAATCCGATGTCTATCGCCTGAGTGCTGAGGTCGAGGGAAGTGGATGGCTCGTTGCGCTGCCAAACGAATTGGCTGCTGTGGAGTTCGGCATGTCGACCACTGTCAGTGTTGCCATTGGAGCTCAGAGCAATGCTACCAAGACTGCTCTTGTCACACTCACAGCAACATCAGAATCGGACTCTAGTGTGAGTAGCACCGCTCAGTGTCAAGTAATTAAGGCCTAGATAGTGCGATAGTGTGACCTCCACTGAAAAAGATGTACATCCACTGCTTCTCAAAGCAAGCACAGGGGTTCCATGTGTCATGCATGCATTTAGCAGACTCGAGAAATTTCTAACCTGTTGGAAAGGGTTGATTCTACGTGCATATATCCGTAGGGCTGCCTGCCAATACTCTGCCACTTCAACTGAGATACACGGCAAGTCGGAAAACACAAGGGCAAAATTAGAATGGTAATACACTCTGACGAGAAAATAGTGAACACGGCATTTATTCATTATGGATTACGACTTTATTTTACCATTCCTCAATATTCCCCCGTCTGGTAGAACTCCTCAATCCAGCCCTTCATCTGGAGGACCTCGCTCCATGCAGTGGAGTTCGCATCTTCGTTGACAGCCCAATTCTGGCCGTAGAGATCCGAGCAGTGAGTACCGTGCTTCAGCACACGGACGGGGAGCTGCTCGGTGCTTTTGAGAGGACCGCCAGGGCGGTAGATAGAGCTCAGGGTCGAGTCACGCCACGGGTCCCACTCGCCGTTGGTCATCATCAGGCGAGTCGTGTTGGTCTCGAACCAACCACCGGTGTATTTGTTGACGCTCTCGGCCGACTTGCCCTTGTGAAAGCCAAAGTCCTTACCGGGGAACCAGAGCGCGCATTGTGAGCGCCAGTACTCCGCGGTCACGAGACGAGAAACAAGGGTTCTTTGGCCCTTGGGGGCTCCATCTTGCCAGTATTCAAACGGAGCGTCGCAGAGCATCCAATTCCATTGACGGTTCCCGGCGTTGGAAGGTGTAAGATCGTGGTAGATGGGGTTCGAGGCGTTCAGGCCCTGAAGACACTCGGCATTATATTCACCCTCAAAGTAGCCGTAGCTCTCGCAGTAGCCGGGGAATTCGACCTCGTTCCACCATTTGGCATAGCCTTCCAAGGCTTTGGCCAAACCTACTCCCTTGGCGCCAGGAACCTTGTTGGTGGAGTTTGGCCAAACATTCTGAAGCGATATTAACATATGAAGGCCTCCAATTGACGCGCATAATGACACATACCTCGACGTAGTCACAGAACTGGAAGAATGGGGTGTAGCCATTTAGCGATTGAGAGTAGAATTGTCCCGACTGCCATGTCCAGGGGCCGTTCTCGAGAGCTCTGAAAGACACTGTATCAGCAGATACTTCTAAAATGATCCGAAAAGACGTCGTCTTTGGACAATGTTCATGCTTAAGGGTCAAGAAACTTACGATCCAAAATCAGCGTCCTGAAGACTTTGAAGACCGAACTTGGCCTTCAGCTTAGTCTTTTCCTTGGGGCTGCCGTGCTTCATGGTGTTGTCGACGTATTCAATAACGGCGTTGACATCCTTGGAGCAGTTGGCGGGAGTTGCTTCCTGAACGGGCGTGAAGTATTGCCAGAAGTCACTAATGGCCTCCACGACACCGCTCGTACCATAGTAAGCCCAGAACGTGCCAGGGTCGACGGAAGCAATCCAGCCAGCCAAGGCGCCAGGGTAAGAACCGCCAGTGAACACCCACGGAGCGTCCTTAGCAGTGGATTTGCCGGTGGAATCGAAAGGAGCAACCCAGTTGTTAGCGAAATAGGTGTTGTCCTTGATCGAGTTCTCGAGAGTGAGGTACTCGAGGTTGTCGTTGGTTAGTTCCTCAAAAGGTGACGATTCCCCCCAATATCTGTGCTCGAGAATTACGACGGCACCTCCAACCTGCTGGGCCATCAAACCAGTGAGACGCTGGAATGAGGTATAAGAGATGTTGAAGTTGGTGGCGGCCTGCTCGCCCGGGTTGACCATGATGACGGGAGAAGTAGGACCCTTCCAATATTGTGCGCCATACCACCATCGCTGCTTGAAGGTGCCGAGGGAGGGGTTGTTGTGATCGAGGAGCTGATCAAAGGTTCCCCACCCAACTGTGCCGTTCGAGAAGTCCGCGGCTTTGAGCGTGTCCTCGTCGATAGGACCAAGTTGCATACCAGGAGTACGAGCTCTCTCAAAGCTGGCAGAGACGCCAGCAGCCAGCAAAAGCTGAGCGGCAACTAGGAAAGACTTCATCTCGACGGTGGCGACCGATTCTCAATCGGTTCTAGACACCTACACAGAAATGGAGTGATTCTCCAATCCTCAGAAACAGTTTCCGACCGAGGAGACGGGTCGCCTCTTATAAGGCGCGAATCCTAGTCCCCCAAGACCCGCGACCAAGAGAGGTGCTTATGCAAGTTCGCAGCGCTCGCCACATCTTCATTTCGCCATTGGCAGAACGAACTACCAGCTGCTCTTCAAGGCTAACCCTGTTGCTGGTCGTCCCGACCGGTGGGACAATGCCTTGACAGACATGCAGGCGGGCGAGCTCTTGCAGAGTCTTGGTATTGTTCAAATTATAGTGCCAAGTGCTGCAATCTTCGACCTTCCGTATTGCGCTAAGATAAGCTGGAGAGTGATGGTGAGATACAGATGACCTGCTGTTTCCAGTAAAGCGGCCGGGGATGTCGCAGCTCGGTACAGCTCTCCGATTTGCCTTGGCGCGCGGGATTCTCACAAGAGTCACAACCAAAGGGCCTCATTTGCCAATGCTCAACGGCCAGTCAAGCCCCGCTGCGAGCCGACGTTATCTCGAGGATGAGAAACCCTCGCCACAGGTTATTATCACAGCCTCTAGACCTCGGTCATCTAGGTCCTGTCTGTCGATCGGCAGATATCTCGACTTGCCTGGCTTGCATGGGTTGTCCGATGGTCGACAGTCGAGCTCTTAGAGAATCTCGCAGGGTTTGCTGCATATGCGAGACAGTTCCATAGGCCGATTGTCAAAGTCTAGCCAGGTCCCAACTTCGAAGAGCGGAGGGACGAGAGGGAGTTGGAGAGGATTTTCTACGTACTTCATGCCATTTCGTAGCTTATGAGTCTAGGCTATGCCGAATTGTAGACTGCCGCTCTGGGAAAAGCGGCATGTCAATACTTGGCGACTACTTCCAGGGAGCACCGGTGGCTAATTCGCTTGAAGTAGGTACGATGCTATCTCCGAGACTGGATCTCTGAGCCATCTTGGCTGGCTCGGCTTGAGGCGGATCTCTGCAAAACTCCTCAAACGAATAACAAATCCAATAGCAATGAATACCTGCAGAGTGGACGATGTCAATGATGAGAAGAGTATGCTCACAACTTGTACTGACCATGCGTCGTTTCCCAGTTTCTGGGATATCGCAGAGCGATGTCCACTTATAACGCATTCATCAGTGGCTTTAGTAGGCGTTTCTACAACTCTGCCTGTAATATTCCGTATCGATGGATTATGTAACAACAAGTTGCTGCTAGTTGCTACACCATCGTGAACGCCTCGTTTTTTGGTCGTATTCAGATCGATTGTTATTGAGACTCACGTCTACTTGTCTCCCCCAGCGTACAATATGGTGGCCTAAATTTGCTGTAAGGATGGAAACTGTGCTTCGCGATTATCTTCACCGCGACTTATGATGGTTATAATTTGGTCTTAAGCAAGAACATTTCACTAACAAGTCGCCTGTGTAAGAAGGTGTGCTCAATTGATCAAGCGGCGAGCCGCTGTCTCCGAGCAGATGCAAGATTGTTGGTACAACTGCCTTGTGGATGATTCGAACTGGCAAGCCACCGTCAAGCACTTGGCGTGATCGCCAGTCCATAGAGAACTAATCATTTGTTAAACGATATTACTACTTCAGATAATACTCTGTAGAACAGGTCGGCAGACGTTGAGAAGTAGGCATGAAGCCGATATAAGCCTTTCTATGTTGTAGTTGTTTCACTATGCCGGACTATTGTACACTGCCCAATCGCGTCGATCGCCATTTCCTTTGCACTTTTTGACATCTACTATAGGTAAAGAATTTTAATGTTATCCTTATTCTGAACCAACACATCGACACTATCTACGAGTGAGAAAGGATGAGTAGAAGCCGTAGCTGCTCTTTGATAGCTTATGCCCTATATGCAAGATATTCAATATCGAGGGAAGGAGTCTATTCCATCTTGGATGACCAAGGCCATGCCACTTTCAGGATGACTGCTGATATGACAACGAAGGAAAGATGCTCTGGGATTCGTCACCTGATACCACAGCGACCCAGGTGAGATTAATAAGTGCGTTAATCGTGGCAAAGCCATGTCTTCGTGGCGGATTGACCAAGTTAAAGCTCTGAGGAATGACTTTGATGGCGTCTACCAGTTGAGGCCAAAGAATTCTCCATCTACTGCAAACACCCACATCGACAGTCCGTCAATTGAGAAGGCTCTTTTGAGAATCATGATACACCATTATTTTGAATGCAGTTCACGTGCCGTTCTTGCCCTTATGGCTCCATGATTCGTTGATGGCGTAGACAGGATTCTTCGTGTTGGTCTCAACGGAAGTCAAACACGAGGGCTGTAAATCTGGCACTGGTGATAGTTTTCGCCAGCAGATTAGCTGCCCTGCACACTGCAAGCTGTAGAAAAACATGCCTTCAATGCGTCTATCTACTCTGGCACGTGTTACTTGGTCGCCTAACTCACCCTGTAGGAATGAAGTAGGAACTGAATATTGAATTATCATGCATATTCTACATGTCAACAACCCAAAGCTTCGCCGAAAGCTCTTGCATGTACAGTCGCTATCTTGAGCATAGTTACAATGACATTTGACTCTTTAAATTATGTACAGACTGATTTTTGGGCGAATAAATTACCGCAACGAGTGTGGAGTAGCGCAAACCAAGGTTCAACACTCAATGCGTGGTATCGATGTGAGCCTCGGAATGGTCCACGATATCTTGATCATAATTTGACTCTGCGTCCCGTTGGTAAGTAGACATGTTGGAGAATCTCTAGAACTCCGACCTCCTATTCTTCCTCATTGTTTAGAGCGTCAAGGGCGCCGCTGTTTCCCTACGACTTGGTGCATATAATCGAGACGGTGAATTAGAGGGCGTCCTACGCACACAGGTCGTTCTGCACGAGCTGAAGAAACTTGAAGATATAGCGCGGCTCTTCGCACACAAGTATGGCAAGGGAGGAAGACAATTGAAGGCCCAACAATCAACTCAGCCCTAAATCAGTTCATGCAGACTCTATGGTACGACCAAGATCGCCTGTGAGCTGTGGAATTTATTGCCGAAATCTGCGACGCGGGGTTAGGAGGCTTGGCGAGACTAGGATCACAATTCATCTAGTCTTTCTTCACTGTGCATCTTGTAGTCTACACTGGCGAGTGGTAGCACACGAGATTCCGGAATAACGCCATGGATTGAACACAACGCATAAGGTAGTTGAGGGCCGGAGGGTTCTCATAGTTAATGAAGCTATAAATTAAATAATTAAAAAGTTGCTGTCCTGAGTATTTTTCGAAACTCATGATCTTCTCTAGCGTAATATAAGCCCCTATCACAAAGAATTAATATGATTGGTTAGCTAGTGTAATGGTTATCACAGCGGATTCTGATTCCGCTAATCTGGGTTCGATTCCCAGGCCGACCTTTTTGAGCATGAGTGACATCTATTTTTAGCCCGGTTTTAACAACAATGCCAAGACTGGAATAGGACTTGTTTTCGATGATACAAGGTCCATGTCTTGCTTTACCCTTATCGATCCCAAATATGTCTAAACGATACCTTTAGATATGTGTATATCAACCGGACCATGAAGCACGTCAATCTTTGGAGGGGCAGGCTGATCGGCATGAGCTATTAGTACGGCAGGTTGCATAGTTACTATCAAGTCTCACAGAGAGATGGTGTATCATATCGAGACGCGGCTTACCCAGAAGCGATGTCACATGGGCATTAAGTCCCGTCCACGCCCTCGACATGCTTGACATGGAATGCTTCCTGTTGGTCATACTGCATAAAACGAGCAATGAGCCTCTCAGATTGGTTTACTGAGGTTGTTTGGGCTGGAGCCCGAAACCCGCGCCCCAAGCCGCAGCCTTCATCGGCTCCGCTGCACGCCCGTTGTCCGCAACTCTTGTTCTCCCTGCCGCTCGCCTGCTTACTTCGGCTTCAATTATTTATGTTGGGTTGCCCTCACATGATATCTACGTTATCACACATCGAATATGCCCCCAGCAGCACAGCACCAAAGCATTGCCTGTCTTACTTGTCCCATACACCAATCAACCCCGTTGCATGTCGCGCGTACATATCGCACCATGTCTTCCGTTGGTCTTGCCGAAGCTATCAAGGGCCGATCATCCCTTCATCTGCTCTCCGATGAGAGCCCCATCTCCGACGAGCGTATCCAAGAGATAGTGCGCGAAGGGATTCTTCATGCACCCACTCCATTCAACTGCCAGTCTGGCCGCGCCGTGGTGCTTGTGAAGGATGAGCATAAGAAGTTCTGGGATCTGGCCCACACCGCTGCCAAGGCCGCCGTGCCGCCCCAGGTCTTTGACAAGGCGTTCGATCCCCGTGTCAGGATGTTCCGCGCCGCATATGGAACAGTAAGTTTGTCTTCACTTCATACGCCGTGCCGCATTGACTAGTATGTGTAGATCTTATTCTACGAGAGTCAAGACGCCATCGATAAGACCTCTCAAAAGGCACCAATGGTGAAGGAGAAGATGCCTCAATGTACGTGCCGCAACTAATTCGGTTTGGCAAGACACCTCTCCACTGCTTGTATATACTTATTGGCGTCTCGACAGGGTCTGAGCATGCAAGCGGCATGCTGCAATATGCAGTATGGACAATGCTGTGCAGCGAAGGCTTGGGGGTTAGCTTGCAACATTATAGCCCGTTTGTGGACGCCCCAGCAGCAAAGGAGTTCGACATACCGGCTGACTGGAGTCTGAAAGCCCAGATGGTGTTCGGAAAGCCCGCAGGTGGTCGTCTTGTGCCCAAGACTTTCCAGCCAGCAGAAGACAGAATGAAGGTTTTCGGTGCTTAAAGTGCAAATGGACTTGATCTCGATATGAAATACTACCTCACAGTGATAATCTGTGCGTGGGCGACTTTTATATAGATTTGGCATGGGTTGCGAACGGCGGTAGCTGTGCTAATCACCCATTCTCAATACACATGAGCCATGTTTTAAGCAACTACTTGTTGCCGATCACATCTTCAACCAGCCGCTCTGGTGTCGGTGAACAATGTAGTGATTTGTGTTTATCGCGCGGTCAATTGTCCAACTTTTAACAATTGAACGTGGCGAGTCCCAGCGCATTACAGGTGCCCACTCAAGCAATCTGTTCGTAATGCTGCCGCAGTGCCGTTAGATGTACCATTTTCATAAAACAATCGTGTTAGGACACCGCAAACTGGCTGTCGAGGTGTAGAGTGGTTGTAGATGCTCAGTGCTGGCAGGAGTGATGTCTCTTCTTTAGCTGGAGGAACGGATATGTGACGTCATCCATGTGAATGATAAGGTAGAAGATATTGACCTCGTGACGTCGACGACCTCAACCCTCCTCCATCCCTTTATTCTAGTTCCGAAAACAAAAAACATAAACCATCAACTCTCGTCGGATACTATCGATCCTTGTCATGGCATCAGGAAGCCTCAATGGTGAGCACCGAACACGACACATGCGGTTCTTGTCGATGCAACAGGCGAGTGCATCAGGCACAATGCTAACACAATGTCCCCACTGCAGTCTTCAAGCAGCCACTCAAGCTGTTCTCGCAGCAACCCATGACAGGCTATTTTCGCGACGGGTATTGTCGGACAGGTGGGAGTCAAGATCCAGGCAATCACGCAGTAGCCGGGATAGTTACAGATGAATTTCTTGACTACTCAGCATCGCATGGGAATGACCTGCGTACTATTGGATTGTCAGGAGGCTGTCGTTGGTGTCTGTGCACTGCCAGGTGGTTACAAGCATATGAGGCCTATCGGAGCGGCAAGGTCACCAGTCTCGGTGTTCCACGGGTAGACCTAGATTCAACGGAGGATTCGGCTCTGGGCATGGTTGATCTCGAAACATTTCGCAAGTTCGCAGTGCAAAAGCCCGGGCAGAATGGCAACGGCGAGGGTTCCAGTTCGTAGATGACAAGTATCTGCCCTCAGTCGAGTACGAGTACAAGCCATTGTTAGCGATACTAATCTCGCAAACGTTGCTGGTAAATTTACAGTCTTTTCTTGTGAATAAGAGACAACTTGAAGGTCACCCTCAAGTCTTAACACCCCATGGTGACTGTACTCCATACAGATCTCTTTTCAACCAAATGATATCTATTTTGCCAAGTGACGGTGTGAAGTGCTACAACTTCACCACATTCTGTGGCTATGCTTATCTAGATTCCTATCTTTGATTAGATGGGAAGTGAGCATCTGCGATTTTCCATCTTAGTATGAGCGCGATAATGTCTGATGTGCCAAACGCAATGACTGGGTGTCTGTATCAATTCTAGGTACTGCACCTTTGGTCAGGAAGCCTTAGCTGTTGCGAGGAATATCCACTATATATAGGTCGTTATCCACTATAGGGATAACGGCGTCGTTTTTTCCCGACATTAGCCCATGTTAAACATTTGGAGCAGGAAAATGACAAGCTTGAGGGAGATGTCCGAAATCGCCAGACAAGTCTAAAGGTCTTAAAGGAAACTGGAAATGCCAAGGAGTGTCACGATGGGGCCCTTCAGCAAGTGAAATTTCTCGAGGCATTGTGCACCGACGAGTATGATGGCGCTTGGCAGACGGATCGAGTACATGATGGAACAAGGAGAGCTCATGCGCCACTGTCGCCTACCTTAGGTATTCATGAGATTCAACACTCACTGCGCTTTGAGCATGTCTGGCATACCCACTGCTAATATAGGAAGAATCACCCGGGTGCGCAAAGCGAAATGAACAATCGCCTAATGCAATACCGATACCCTGCAGATGAGGCAACACATAATTAGATTCGAATTTCCATTGGGCCATTGTTACCGACACACATTGCGTTACGCGTACTCGAAGCGTGGAACCTGTCGTGGGAGCATTTTGAGCATGGAGCAATTCTACATGAAAGACCTGAATGGTGTCAATCTCACTTACCTGTAGTGCGATGATAGCGCCACTTGCGAATGATAGAAATTATGAACATGAGCTTTCAGCTGTGTAGAGTCATTTTTATTGGTGTCAAACTACGATCTTGTATGTTATACAATCTCAGTGTCACTCCCATGAAAAGACTTCAGTTCTGAACGAACCTCTTTCCACACACGGCAATTGAAAAGATTCATACATAAGAACAACATAGGCAAACTTTTAAATATCTAGGAATCAAGTATTATCAAGGAGAAAAGGGTATTTAGAAATGAAATCCTGCTTTTCCTTCACCGCGCTTCAGAGCCCTGTAACAAACCAAATCAACACCTGCTTTGGATGCCCCCGTCTGTCCGGAACTCCAACGCTTATCGCAAAGAACGAGACGAGAGAAGAAAAAGAAATAGATCAAAATAGATCATTGGTGACAGTAGGTATGTAGATCGGCCGGACTGATTCCTTTTCCCCTCACATTATTTCCTTGCTAAAGCCCCTATGATCATTATTCTACGCAAAGGCGGTCACGGTCACTGTGGCAGTTGCACCAGCTTCTGTCGTCGTAACTGTCTCCGTAACAGTGACAGTAACAGCAGCATCGGTGCTCATAGCATTGATGCCCATCACACTCGTCGCTTGAGCGCTGGGGTCGTTCTGTTTTTCGTGATGCCCATGGTGTCCAGTCTCCGTCACTGGGATGATGTGCACGCCTGTGGGCGTGACGTCATCGGGCGACGATGTCGTTGTCGGTGTGATATGAGTCGACGTGGTAGGAGCGACGGATGTACTCGTGAGGACGGGTGCGGACGAAGATGATGACGCAGGCTGTGTGACCGTGACCGTGGAGGTGACAGTCGCAGGCGCGTCCGAGCTGGAGGGACGAGTAACGGTGACAAGAGTAGTGGGCGGCGCCGTGCTGATAGGACTGCTCGAAGTCTCCAGGACGGAGGACAGGACAATAGAGCTGCTGGCAGAGCTAGATGCCGCGGCTGATGACGAAGCAGAGCTCACAGTTGAAACAGCAACCGAGCTAGAATCTGTAATTGCTGGCACGCTTGAGGCGCTCGAAGTAATGACAATCTGGCTCGTTTCCGTGATTGTAGGCGTGATAGTAATCGTGATCAAGGTTGATTTATCCGAGGTTGCGGCACTAGTAGATGGAATGGCGCTGGTCGACGAACTCACAGGAATAGAGGCAGTTGACGAAACGCTCGAAGCTCCACCAAGTGCATTCTCTGCGGTGGCCTTGTCCCAACACCCAACCTCGACACCAATGGTAGTGTTCATGGGCAACGCAAGGCAGGACAAGCCTGACGCACAATTCGTAATGGCAAAAGTGCCATCGCTAGCGCACTGCCCGATCTTCCCGTTAATGCATGCGACCTGACCCGAGACACACGCAGTCTCTTCTGTCAGGGAATCGAAGAGGCTGTTGTAATTCTTGGCTTCTTCGAGGTTCTTCTCAAGCACATCTGCGGACGCACTTGATGTCGATGCGGGAATAGAGGTAATGGCAGTGGGGATGTTCGAGTCAACACTGCCTGTTGCAATCTTGGAACCGTAGGAAGAAGCTGCCGCTGATGCGGTTGAAACGAGCGCAGACGAGGAGCTTGCAATAGGGCTGGTGGCAACGGAACTAGATAGGATCACGCTGCTAGAGACTGATGCGATTGAGGTAGCCGGTGCAGTGGTAGCAAATTTACTTGTCACTGGGGCGATATCAGAGGAAATCAACACCGAACTGACAGGCACTGAGCTTGCGGAGGCAGCGCCGCTGGAGCTCGACGCAGCTGAGCTGGCAGGTTGGCTTGAAAATGAATTTGCGCTGGATGATGGCCCAGGTCTAACAGAGGCCGAGCTGGAACTGCTAAGAAATGGAGTGGGTGTTGGCCTGTCGCTAACGCTTGTGGCGGGCGTTGACGCTGATATTCTGCTTGTGGCCGATAACTGAGAGGACAATCCCACATCCTTCGATGAAGCAGCATCTGATGAGGCAGCATGAGAGCTAGTGACCGTTGAAGATGGGTCAATGCTGATGACAGGAACGGACGAGATTCCAGTCGTTCCACTCGTCGTAGTACCAATGAGGCTGGAAGGCGTGGACACATTTGTGGTTGTGGAAGTTGGTGCAGCAGTAGAGGTGGGAATAGAGCTGAGAGTAAATGATCGAGAGATGAATGTGGATGGAGCTGCACTCGAGGCGGCGGCAGAACTGCTCACACTGCTCGCAGGCTGTGAAGAGCTGGTAGCGGGAGTTGGCGGCGGTAAAGATGATGTCGAGGGAATGGAGCTAAGAGTGAAAGAGCCAGAAACAAATGAGGATGAAGCAGCACTTGTGGCAGGGACGGAACTGCTAATGCCACTTGCAGGTTGTGAAGAGCTGGCAGCAGATGGTGATGTCTGTAAAGACGATGTCGAAGGAATGATGGATGAAGTTGTAGGGACTACAGTTGAGGTCGCAGGTAGGGTAGAATACGACGATGGCGAGCCGGGAGAGAGGTCACCAGCGACCTGACGCCTATGTTCCCACCATGACGCAGGCGAGACTGCGTCGCGGAGTGTCGGTATTCTAGTGTCATGTTAGTTGCGACGGAATATGTACAAGGGAGGATCATGAGATGGATGTGCAAGATTTATAACATACCTATCTCCCCTCCTCAACGGGCCCGCCGCTGAGGCCACCGACAACAAGAGCAGATCTACGAAGAGAAGTGATATTTGCATGGCGAAAAGGATTAGTTTAAGTGATTTCTTCGAAAGAGTGAGAAGAAAACGAAAAAGCAACGTTCAAAAAGATGTAAGGAAACGAAAGCGGATCGTGAAGGCCAACGTGATGACTTGGCCCGGAATGGAGGGCAACACTAGTTCATATTACAAGTGGCAGGGGATAAAGAGCAGTGAAGTCCCAAAGAGGCGTTGGGTGTCATTCAGCTTGAGAAAGAATGGTGATGAGGTTTTAGTACATAGTGGACAAGGGAAGTGCGCGATAACAAGTGCTACAGACAAAGAAGAGCGGCGCGAATCCCGAAGCACGATGAAAGAGCCGCAAGAGTTGAGCTGTACGACGGTGAAGATAGATGGAACCACCAGGGCTGGGCTAGAACGAAGGGTAGATCAGCGAGATGTAGACGAGCAAGCAAACCGAACATGAAAATCTCCTCTGCAGATCCGGCGGGAGAGGAAACAGCTCGCATCTTGTATGGGCACAGGACGTCGCCTCGGAACCTGAGTGATGCATCCAGCTCCACTAAGGCCGTGCAGACTCTGGTGTCTACTCCAGTCCAGACATGCAGCTTCGAGGCTCAGGGTTCCGAGATGGTCTCGGGCAGCAGAGCAGCGTCTGAAGGTTGAAATTGCGGCCCATCGAGAGGCCCTCGCAGGTCGACCATGTCACCATAATCCATCCACTGCGTGTGCATTGGTCCAGGCTTCATCCGACCGGTTGGATCGAGCACTGGGGCCTCCCCGTTCTCACCAGTAGCTTCACACATAGGCTCGCAGGTAGCATGACAATCGTCAGGGACGAGAACAGACAAGCGAAGTCGCCGAGAGCTTGGGATAGTAAGCGCTTTGTGGCCGCTGCAGAGTGTTTCGAAGGCGAGTCGTGGACAGACGCGCGGGTAGGTATAATTGGACGGAGCTCATTTCCTGACTGACGCAGAGAAGCTCCGACAGCCAATCGCTACGCCTCGGCCTCGGCACCTGCGACCACCAAAACGACATCGCAGGCCTCTGGTCGGGATCAGGTGACATCGCCCTCGTCTTCAGTGCTCAGGTTCCTTTGTTGTTAGAGCCATCACAGACAGGCATTTCCCATTGAATTCTCCAGCTGTTGGTGCGAGCGCACTCGCTCATTGGGCGCCTGGTGAAGTGCCGACCGACGCTTTCGCCTAACCATCCGTATCAGGTAGACGTAGCTGTGCACGCGTTGGTCGCATTCGCTCTATCAGGTACATGTACCTGAGCAATTATCTCGATGCTCGACATCTGGAAATCACTGTACATACAGTATACACGCAATTCCCTCGATTCAGATGACTAATTCCAGCAGATTGCGTGTTTTTTTATCCTTAGACGATCGACGACATGTCACTTGATGTTCCCTTGTCTACCTAGTATGACACGTGAGAATGCAGCCTCGTTCTACGGCTGTGTCCCACCCAGTGGCCAGCTTTTGCTATGTAGATTCACAGTTCGAGTATATGTACACAGATACATATGCACCCAAGAAGATCTTGTGAGATGCGTATTTACATGTTCGGATTTTCGAGAATATAGTACAGTGAGCTCCTGGCCGTGGCCCCTTTGTGCTTCTCCATGGCCCCATTGTGATGCATATTCGTGCACTTAAAACTGGTCCGCCTGTGCCTGCATCTGTATGGTTCCTTAATAACTGCAGGTCCATCCCATTCCTTATGATACCCAACAATCTCCGGGATTAACCCTATCATGCCCGGGGAGGCTCATTGCTCGAACTGCCTTCAGCCTCGGACGCGCTCGCTTCTTCTAGCGGCTCGGCAGAGCTGAAAAGGGTCTCTTGGGCTATGGCCTCTCTGTTAGTGCCACAGCTCGTATTCCGTGTTCCAGAGAAACAGTCACTTACCACTCCAAAGCTCCGAATACAGGCCACCTCGGTCGATGAGCTCCTTGTGAGTACCTTGCTCTGCAACGCTGCCCTCCCGCAAAACAATGATGAGATCGGCATCGTAGATAGTGCGGAGGCGGTGGGCCACAAAGACACTAGTTCGCGACTTCTCCCGCAGAATGCTGTTGATATTCTGCATGAGGGCCTGCTCTGTATGGGTATCAAGAGCGCTTGTCGCCTCGTCAAAGAAGAGCAGAGGAGGGTCTTTGAGTAGCAGTCGGGATACGGCCAGTCGTTGCTTCTCGCCGCCGCTAATCATCATACCTCGCTCGCCCACCTTAGTATCGTATCCATCAGGCCAAGCCTTGATGATATCGTGTATGTGAGCTCGTCGGGCTGCGGCGAAAAGCTGTTCTTCAGATGCCGCCAGGTTGCCGTACTTGATGTTGTGTCCCACAGTGTCATTAAATAGGGGTGTATCCTGAGGTACAACGCCGATCGACTCGCGAAGGGAATCGACCTGTACACGGCGGATGTCCTGATCATCAATAAGAATCCGGCCTGACTCGATGTCATAGGATCTGAATAGAAGCCGGAGAATCGTGGACTTTCCGCATCCGCTGGGGCCGACGATGGCAACCTTCTTGCCCGCAGGGACCGTCAGGTTCAGGTTTCGCAAAATGGGCCTCTCTTTGTTATAGCCGAAGCTGACATTCTCGAACCTTATCTCGCCTCCCTTCGACAGCTGCAAGGCCTTGGCGTCGGGGTCGTCCTTGATAGTAACATTTACCTTCTGCAAGTTAAACAAGGTCTCCATGTCTAGTAGAGACTGACGCAATTCGCGATACACCGAACCCAAAAAGTTGAGCGGAACAGAGAGCTGAAAAACAAGCTGGTTGACCATGACCAAATCGCCAACCGTCAAGGAACCCTCGGCGACTCCATTGGCTGCTAGATACATCATACCCGTCAAGGCGCTCGAGAAGATGACGTTCTGGCCACTGTTCAGGAAGGCCAAGGAGGTGGCTACCTTGATGGAGCTCTTCTCGTAGTCCTGGAGAGCCTTGTCGTAGCGGGCGACCTCGAACTTTTCGTTGTTGAAGTACTTGACGGCCTCGTAGTTGATGAGGGAGTCTACGGCGACGCTCGAGGCCTTGTTGTCGGCGGCGTTGGCCTGGCGCCGAAACTTGGTCCTCCAAGAGGTTGTCCAGATGGTGAATGCGGTGTAGGTGGTCATGGTAGCCAAGGTGATGGCGGCAAAATTGGCCCCATACTGCCAGGTCAGTATACCGCAGACCATGCCGATCTCCAAGGCGGTCGGTACGATGTGGAACACCATGCTGGTGAGGAGGAAGCTGATGCCCTTAGTACCGCGGTCGATGGCCCTCGTAAGACCACCGGTCTGCTTGGTGAGATGGAAGTTGAGGTCGAGGCGCAGCAGGTGGTCGAAGACGTTGGCGGCAACTCGGCGTATGGCCTTTTGGGCAACGGAAGCGAAGACGGCGTTGCGCAGCTCCTGGAAGACAGTAGCGCTGATACGAGTAGCCCCGTAGGCGAGAATCATGCTGCCGGCGATGGTGGCGGCAGTGCCTCCCGTTGCGCCGATGTCGATATTCATGGCATCAACAATGTTCTTGAAGTAAAAGGGGACCTGTACATTCAGCACCTTGGCGCCGACAAGCAGGATGACGGCGAGAGAGACGCGCATCTTGGTGTCCATGCTGCCCTTGCCCTTGGGCCACAGGTAGTGGGCCATCTCCTTCATGATGGCCCAGTCGGCCTTGCGCTGCTCGTGGGTGCTCTTGTCGGGCGTGGCCAAGGGGTCAGCTTGCTTCTTCGGGGGCTTGATCGTAGTCGCGGTCGCGGTCGAGGTCGATGCCGATTGCGATTGCTTGTCCGACTTCGCATCTCGGGCATAGTGGCCAAAGGGGGCAGTCGACTGGGCTCCGTAGAGAGCTTGGGGCCTGGGATCGTGCCATTGTTTCCTCGCTGAAGAACATTGTGAGCTCGGCGTGATTCGCCTACTGTCAGATGTCGATGTAGATGTCGATGTAGCTATAAATGCAGATCGAGACGGCGGGGCGAAGCGCGGAGATGCTGGCGAGGGCGAGGCGAATGTGGCACGGCGGCCAAGAGGGAGGCAGTTGAAGGGGGGGCAGGGGGCTTTGGCCCTCGCCAGATTCATCGTCATCATTCTACGTCGTGGGTGCAGGCCACCATGATTGACTGATGATGAGTGTAACTCGCCCGGTTATCTGCCCACTTTACGCGACTGGAATATAATATGTGCAGCGAGGGAGGTAGGTTAGATACCTTAGGTCTGCAGAGAACCTTGAAGCAGCTCGGTATGCTGATGGCGGTCACAAAGCACTCTTCCCCCCAGCTTCAAGATGTCGTCCAAAAAAAGCTGTCCCGCTGACCGAGGGGTCGCGTACCTGCCACCACTTCCGGCGTCTTTGTCTACCTCGGTGAGCAACACTGCGGTCGCGTTTCGCACAACCTCGCTGAATCAAGCCACTGTTGGGTGTACGCGATGGCAAGAAGACGACACAGCTTAGAGATAGGTAGGTAGTTGTTTGAGTTCGTGTAATGATAGATGGAGGGCCAAATGGCTAATGTTCTGGTTTAGAGAGGGAAGCGGATTTCGAGACATCGGCAGCAAATGGCGTCTTACGTTCCAGGTTGGAAGTGTCAGGGGTTCAGTCCCCTAAGGAGCCCTGAGTTCGGTCTGTTTAGGGGACCGGGCGGGCGCCAATTCAGGGTGCTGTCGGGGCTCTAAACGGCAGTGTTAGACCCCATACGTCAGTTCCGAAGCAACCAATTTACTGCCTGCGGGTCTCCCGTCATCCGTTCCCGACACAGCTCTAACACAGCTCGACAGCATTTCAGCCTCAACTGCCGTGTCCGAGGAACAACCCCGGACCTTTCAACCAGCCTGGAGTTGCACTGCGGGTTCGTCTGCCCTCTGCCGCGAGGGCATAGCCTCGATAGTGTAGTTGTCAAGGTATCTAGACAAGTGTCATCCACCCTCTCGACAGCCACAGGAGGACAGCTTGTCCTAGAGGGCGAGGAGGAACTTGTGGTGTCGCAATTGAGATCACGCTCTCTGCTCGACACAGATGTCGTGCCACGCAGACACACAAAGACAAAGACAAAGGGATTGATTCTGTAGAGTCTGCACGGCATGGCCAAACGTAGGCCATATAGCACGCATGCCCTCACCGCGTAATATTCGTCCATCAAGTGTGTCTGGGATGATACCATAGCACCGCTGGTTTCTTAGGCCGGTCGATCCGAAAACACATCGTGGATCGCTGTGTACAACGCATATTAGCAGGTGCTCCCTCACTGCAGTCTCATCAGTTCGACCATAGTCGATTCGAGATGAACGTGGCCATCTTCACTGACATACACCTGGCTAGCGACAGCAGCGAAAAAATTGTAGCTCTTCAAAGGGGCCACGATGCTCGAATAGAAACAACGAAACGACCAATCGTCACATTGGTGCCGTCTTAGGAATTGCTCTCGACCGTATCGCCATCGATCAATTTCTGCCTAGAATCAACACACGAAGGCGCTGATAATGTCTGGAAAGAATGTGTAAAATGCAAAAAAGGTCGAACTGGGAATCGAACCCAGATCCCCGGAATCAAAATCCGATGTGATAACCATTACACTATTCAACCGTCTCAAGATGCCTCATCTTGATTGGCCATTGGGATAGCTGCTTAGATGTGTTTAGCTATATAGATGCACTCTATCCCCACCAAACCTTGAAGATGTAAAAGCCCACCTACCTCGCAGCGCCCGCCAAGTTATGTACTCCTTTGTCGCCAAACGAAAGATACGCATCAGCCAGCATCATAAGTCCCGATTCTCGTTAGTAATCTTCCCGCATCCAGATCCCCAAACGTAGTCGAAGCAGTGTTGCTCCCCAGTTGGGCCGTGAGAGGGAACAGCAGTCCCGTTGAAGGCGCAAGCTCATAGGAAGCACCAACATGGGCACGCGGGTCTCTTATATTCCATGCTGCCTATAGGAGACCTTCTGTTGATCCTTTGACATTCACTGTCGAGAAAAGCGAGACGAGATGGCTCGCTGAGGCCTTGCCATGCCTGCGCATTGCGACTGATCCGTGCCCTGACAAATGGCGGTGACTTCGTGGCCGAACGCTGCTGGCCAGCTGAAGGGTCCCCGATCCACACTACCCGCCTCACCCACGAACGTCCGTCGTCTCTCGCCTCCAGACGTGGGCCTACATCGACGGACCACGGTGGAGATGCAGCTCCTCGACGGCCATTGATAACGCCTCGACAGCGCAGCCGATGCATCTCGGTGGAGTTGCAGCGTTGGGCACACAGATGACACTCTCGATTCTTGACTGCCGCCCATTCCCAACCTGCCCCGAAGGCGGTCGAGCGGCCATGATCCCCCGGCACCCCCCCAAGCATCGATTCCTCTTGAACCCGGACTAGGGCTGCTTCCGCCATGTTCTAGTCCTTTTCTACCATCTCTCGACGTCGCTCGTTTGCACTCTTGTGCTTCTTCTCCCTTTCTCTTTCTCTCCCTCTCTCTCCAGACTCTTTGTCTCGTTAGAGATGGGAAACCGTGATCGATCTACGCTCCGAAGTGACTCCGGCTATGGGGACGATATCGCCGTCGAACCGGCGACCGCTCGTTGTCCGACTGACCACCCTTTGAGTAAGCATTCTCAAAGATGCGAGAAAATCGGCCGGCATTATTGCTAACGTGTCTGTTAGCTCTGAAGGGGTACGACGTTGGGCCGGTGTCGAAACTCCATGTCGGTGATGTGAGTTTTGCTCGCCATGAACACACGTCGATACTCAAGCTAAAGCATGGCAGGTATTCGAGTTTCTCTGGGCCGATGTAGAGCAATATCAGTGGGAATGGAAATGCTTGGGATACACTCGTTTCATCGTCCTACGCCATAGCGAAAGCTTCCCTCATCGTTGCGTCTGCATGTAAGTGCGCTCATGGAACGGGGATGACGGCATAGACAACACTACTCACACTACTATCGAACCCTTTTCACGACGCTGTATTCCATCATGCTACCAACGCTTGCTAACGTGGATCAAGCCCCATTTCAACAGGTGGAATGAGCAAGCAGGACTTTGCCAAACCAGGTATCGACAGTTTCCAGCAGGGCTTCGTCTTCGCCAATGGGGAACCCAATCCGGGATACGAGCAGCCAAAGGGCGGGCCCAAGCTCCAGTACTCGGCGATCGGCATCGAGCTGCGCCCCGGGAAAATCCGCGTCAAGGAGGATTCCCGTGCCAACTATGCCGACATCATCGAAGTGGACCACGAGGCGCAGGTCATGGTCATTGGCGACGTCGTCAAATATTTCGATCGCGTCAGAAGGAACGTCAACAAAGCTTTCATGCGGCAGATTTTACGAAAGGCGTTGGAGAAGTATCAAGCCGAGAAGAACAACGCTACGCCTCCCAACCCGACCGAAAGTCTCCTGTCTATGGATGGTGAGCCGGGGGGTGCCGATTGCCGACGAGAGTACGACCCAGATCTGTACACGCTGAACGAGGGCCCGACGGATGACGAGGCGGAAGTGAATGACGCCCACGATCCGTGCGAAAAGCCGTATCAAAGCCAGGAAGCCTCTCCCGTGCAGGAGTCGGAGCCGCAGCCTTGGAGGCACCCACAAGAGTATGCCACGTTGCAGGAGGTCCAACCCCAGGCCCCAGAAAGAAGTCCGTCCTCACCCGGGAAACGAAAGGGAGGCACATCGCTGATCCCCGAGAAGAGAGAAAGTAAATCCGAGAGCAAGCGCGAGAGGAGACCGTCGTCGCCCGAGGAGAAGCGCACGAGAGCGCAGAACGCCGCGCTCGAGAAACCACTCCTGGTATTGGACCGAAGATCCAGCTATGAAGACAACAACCGCCGAGCGAGCAGCAAGGGACCCGCGGAACATGGTCCTGACTATGACCTTCGATCGATGCACAACGTGGCGATGGCCAAGCTCAAGTGAGATAGAGCATGATGGAGATGGATTAAGTACCGGTTTTTGTTTTCCTTGTTATTTCTTCGGCGTGGCCCCCTCTTCTCTCTCTTCTCTCTTTTCTCTCTTTCCTCTTTGCTCTCCTCTGCT
Organism: Xylariaceae sp. FL1272; assembly: GCA_022432385.1. Lineage (NCBI taxonomy): Eukaryota > Fungi > Ascomycota > Sordariomycetes > Xylariales > Xylariaceae > Xylariaceae sp. FL1272. The sequence continues at coordinate 827,343 of JAJJXC010000017.1, forward strand.
CTACACTGCTCACCCACGCATCACGAGATTGCATGACTTGGGGCGTATGGCGAAGGCTGAGGGCATGGCAGTGGGAAATAACATGTGTGCGGTGCATACCCATCTATCCGGCAGATAAAGGCTACTACTTCTGTTTACAAACACAAACCCGGATCGTATGGAACACGAGTTGTATTGAACTCGTCGCGAATGGCATGGCACATAAATACTTTAGAATGACGAATAATGACCACCTACAACTCAGGCTATACATACTAATGATATCCGCTAGGCATGTCTAGGTCAACGTAATTGGAGTCTCTCCGCTGGGCGTCGTGTGACCAGCATGTGCATCTCAGGGAAACCACTCTGTACATTAAGTGCAATAAGTTATGTGGGATGTGGCGATTTGGCGTATGCAGATACCTTATAAGATCAATGGGCATCGAAAGGAGCAAATTAGCAATTACAATATTTCCCATTCAGCGACATGTACTTTTATATTGTCGTGAGACTGTCTAGCCACAATGAGTTGTCTCTATCAGGGTTGCTAGGTTATATGCAATGTGCACATTTTTTGGTTACTTTTCGTAAACAGATTATAAGAAAGTAGCACTCGCTACGAACTTGTTTAACATACATACAACTATAAGATTAAGAGAACTTAGCATCCCGTTCACTTCGCTTTAGATTTAGCTTCACCTCGCTAGATTAGTACCTTGGCGTTTATATTTCTAATACTAAAGCCTCTCAATACTATCAGATAAATAAGAGGATGTCATTAACTTCTGTTCGAAGATTCCCCATTATTTGAGCACATGCGGCTTCCGGTACATAGGTATAACTATTCCCCATGGAGAATACATATGGTACTCTGTTCTGCCATCCACTCTGACCTGTTCAAAGGAGAAATGAGGCCAATGGTACAAGAAGTAAGCGAAATGACGGTACAGGAGGCTGGATGCTCGGGCAATACCTGGCAGTTTATGTTAGCTTCTGTTCGGCCCTGTCCGGCGGCAGCAAGTTTGTGGTTCGAGATTTTCGATAGGTATATACGATCGGCACTATACCCTCCAGCTTGATGCTGAATATACGGGAATGCGCCTGGCATCTGCAATGGAGTGACAAGTCAAGATGGGGACCCAGATCCGTCTTGCATGATGAAAGCTCAACACAGGCTTACACATTGACGTATAAGACGGTGCAATATTATGCATGTTGAACAGCCTCCGGAAGCACCTGTACAGACGGACCTACATATCATCTAGAAGGTTGCCTGGCCTGCATCCCGCTCGCCAGAGTCAAACGGTGACCAATGTCTTACTTGGTGGCACCACCTCTTTTTTGACAGGCCAACATGTGCCAGACCGATTATGAATTGATATTTGCGGTACGAACTTTCTAAAAGCACATATGTGCATATTAGGTGCTCACATCGTAAAATGAGTAGCGAGGAAAGCTATCTCGGGGCTCCTAAGGCAATGGGTGGAAGGCAAGCCGAGTATTTCTATATAAACTGTGTTGACCATGAATCATCGATGTACACGTCAAAGTGGAGCGTAATGGAAGAAGTGTAATGGCCTAAACCCTCGTGGACATCATATGACAGAGGTATTTCTTAATTTCTTGCTAATTCCAACTACATATTCCTTTTGATTCATCCATCTGGGAGGTATTCGTGATGTTACTCGAGGCTTACATGTATCTGGTAACCAAGCTTAACAAGGATAACCACACCATGCCTAGCTTCCAGATATCTCTAGTCTTTTTGAGAGTTCATGGCGCCGCAGCATCGGATTTTTGGCTTGTTAAGTCTGCATCAGATGCAGGAGTTTACAAGCTCTAATAAATACCGCAGTGGTCGGAATCCGGAGGCTATCTTGTCAAACTATGGTATGATCTACGAGCGAAGCACTATAGCGCCCATGCATACATTCCAGCGGGCCGCCGTCTCAAGCCAAGTCCCAATGAATTGTGTGGCGTTTAACGTAGTATCTTTGACTCATTCGTAGGGCAGAACTACAGGAGTCCTAGTCATGAAGCTATATAAGGTTTGTACAAACAATTCGAGCATAACTTCCCGACCGGTGTGACTCAGGAGCGGGGCAGGGGCGACATCTTAAGCCTGATTGGGTTCAATGCCGAAAGCGCGAGGTGGAGTGCGAAAGACCCTTTCGAGCCTTCCAAATTTTAACCTAGTACCAAATATGTTTCTCGAGTTTGTTCAGATTCCAGAACCAGCGGACTGAAGGGATCAGCATTCTGGATAGATCCGAGTTGCCTTGTTGCTGGGGATATGAGAAGCGGAGCGGGTAACCAATGAATAAGCTGTGTAGTGATTATTTCAGTACTGGTATGGCATTGACACAAAAGTGTCATATATAAACTGTACTACTGTGAAGATTTGGCATGTCGGCCAAACCAAGATACCTAATGAAAGATCAAGTTAGACATAGATTCAACTGAGAACTCGATAAATATTGACTCTTAGGCCAATTGCTCGATAACATCAATGTGAGGGAAGTAGAAATAGGTTATAACTCAGGTAATATTGACATGACGAGCGGCAATTGTTCTCGCTGCTCTTTGCTATAGAAGTGACTCTTAAACCTGTTCCTCGGCCATCTATCCCTTTAATTGCGATTTCAACTGCGGTACGGATCTACGTAGCAGGGTTGATAGCGTAGGTCTAGCTGGTATTTGATGCACCCAATAAATCGCAGCCGATATTTGCCTAGATGCGTTTTTATTGATTTACGATATCGATAACTATCCCAGTGAGTACCCGCAGTTGAAATCGCAATCTACAGAGCACTTTTAGACACTTACTCATAGATTTTTTAATGCGTATATTAGGGGAGCGTAAGCAGGATAAGCTTATCTATAAGCCGAATTCGCTTTTTATTAAAGGCAGAATTAGCCCGTATATATAAATAAATAACTTAAAATCGCTTAAGATTAAAAACAAATAAAACAAAAACAAAATAACTTAATAACTTTATTTACGATTTTTTTTATTTTTTTATTTATAGCTATTATTATTAGTAACCGGAATAATAAATAAAAAAATTCGAAGTAAAATCTATTTAATCGTGCTTAAAAAATAATGTTATAAAAAAAATTTTATATAATAAGTCTAATAAACTAATAAATATTTATTATTTATAAAATATTTTCGAATATTTATTTATAGATTTTTTAATACGTATATTAAAAAAACGTAAATAAAATAAACTTATTTATAAGCCGAATTTGCTTTTTATTAAAAACAAAATTAACCCGTATATATAAATAAACAGTTTAAAATCGCTTATATTTTACGCTTTATATCTATTAAATTTTTAATGTTTAATTAGTTAAAAAACGTAATAAAAAAAGGGTCGAATTTAAAAAAACGGATTTGGCTTTTTAAATTTAAAAATAATCAAATTCGATTTAATATATATTAAAATTTTTTAATAAAGCTAGGCTTCAAAACTTTTTTTTTTTTATATATAATTTAAATAAATATTTAAATCGTATATTTATTAATTTAAATTAAGCTAACCCGAATTAAAGTTAAAAACGATTTATTTTAACGGGTAAAGTTAATTTAATTTAAAAATATATCGAAAACGCTTTTTTTATTTATTTTATATTTATTACCCGTAAACTAATTAAAATTTAAACGGTTAAAGCCGTTTATAAAGCCGTTTAACGCTTAAATAATTTTAATAAGTTTTAATTTTTTATCGTTTTAAATTCGATTTTAATTCGGGAATTAAAGTTTATAACTATTATTATTAAAAATAATGTTTTATATTAATATTATATCGTACGCTATATTAAAATATATTTATTTTGTTTTAAAAACGGGGCGAAATTGGCTTATTAATAAGTTTAAAATGCCGACATTTTTTATAAAACCGATTTTCTTAAAGCAAATACGACTAAATATATTTATTATAAAAAATAAAAATCGGAAATAAAAACGGCGGTTATAAATTTATAAATATTTTTATTTCGTTATAGTTTTAAAGCAAATTTATTTTTAACTTTTTTAAATAAACTTAATTAATAGTATTTTAAACTATATTTATATAGTATTTATTAATAAACGTTATAATTATTACGTTAATTATAAAAACTTTAAATATTATTAAGTTTTTTTTATTACTATTAATATATTTTAAAAATATTTCGATTTTAAAACAAATTTAGCTTATTAATTTATTATAACTAATTTGAAACGAAAATAAAACTCGTTTTATAATATTTAAGCCTTTACCGATTTTATTTTTTTTATTTTTAAAAAATTTATCGTTATTTTTTATTTGTAATAATTTTAAAAAAATTTCGCCTCGATTTTAATTTTTTTTATTAAAAACACTATTATTAAATTACGTAAAAAAATTAAAAACAACTTTATTAATAACGTTAACGATAACAAAACTGCTGTTAATAATAAAAAAGCTGGCTTTATCGGAGGCAAAAATAATAAAAAAAAAGTCGGCGAAAATAAAAAAGCTTAAATCTATATAAAAAATAATGCTAAAGCAAATTTGGCCTAGTTTATTAAGTAAATTATATTTAAAAATATATATTTAGTATATGATTTAATAATATATAAATTTAATAATAAATTAATTTTAACGCGATTTTAGCTTGTTTTTTAACGGTTTAAACCTATAATAAAGCGTTAATATAATTATATTAAGTTTGCTAAAACTTTTTAAAATATTTTTTTACTGTATTAAAGTTTTATTTTTTTAATATTTATATATTTATAATTAAAAAGTTTATATTTTTTTCGTATTAATATATTTTTATATAAAAGCTATAACCCGAATATATTTTTTTTACTATATTTAATTATAATAATTTTCGGTTAAAATAAAAAAAAGCTTTATTTTAAATTAAAACTTTTAATAAATTCGGCTATTTTTTAAGCCGAAAAAAAAAAGTTTGCTTATAAAATTTATAAATCGAAAACGTTTAACGTAATAAACGGCCTATATATATAATTAAATAGTTTAACGACTTTAAGTTTGTTTCGATATAAATATTTATTTTATTATATACGGTATTTATTTTTAACGTTTTTAATAAAAAATAAAAATAAGTTTTTTAAAATAATAAAAAAATATAGTTTTTTATAAAACTTAATAATTAAAATTAATACGTATTTATATTATAATTAGTATTAATAATTTTTTTTAACCGTAAAAACTTATATTATGTTATAAAAAACGTTATATTTATTATTGAAATATTATATTTAAATTTTTTTATTAATACGTTTTCGGATAAAAAACGTTTTAATAACGTTATCGAAATTAAGTTTTTGCTTTTTTAAAATAATGTTATATTTAAAAAAAATATATTGCTTTTTAAATTAAACGTTATAAATATAAATGCTTAAAAACCGTTTAGTTAAAAATTATATTAATATAAACTAAATATGAAGCCGAAATTTAAACGCTAATTAAAACGTTTAAAATTTAAAACGATTTTTTATATTTATAAACGTAATTATAAACGTAAACGTAAAAAAAAAGTAACTATAAAAGTTACGAAACGATATTTTAGCGCTTATATTATTTTTTATATATCTATATTGCCGATTTGTAGGTTTAACGCGTAATTAATATAAATCCGGCTTAAAATAAACATATATAAACCGTATTCGTTAATATTAAACTTATTTAAACGTTAAAAACCGGTATTAGTTTATATTTGAAATATTTTATTAAATTAAATATTTATTAATAATTATATTAAAATTAAAACGAAATAAAACATTTATAAAGCTATTATTCTTTAACGTTATTTTTTAAAATTAAATAAAGATATTTTTTTTTGCTACTAGTAGTAATATTTTTTATAAAGCTTTAAAAAAGTTTTTATTATAAATCGTATTTGAACTAAGCTTTATTTAAACTATAATATTATTTATATAAATAATTATAATGTTTAATTATTAAAAACTTTGTTACCGAATAAAAGCTTTTTTAATAACTATAATTTTGGCCGTATTTATATATAATTTAGCGTTAATTCCGAGCTAATAAAAAGTAAATATTTGTAATTTTAATACAGAAAAGGCGTTTTTTTACCTCGTAATTGCTAAAAAGTTTTAAAACTAGAACTTTTCGAAATTAAAACTAAACGCGTTAATAAAAAAAATAAAAATAAAAACGATTTACCGATAGTAAAAAAATCCCGTTAAAGTTTTAAATTAATTTTAATTATTATTTAAAATTAGCTCGAATTTTTGGCGTAATCGTTAAAAATTTCCGATAACGGTAAAATATTTTTATATTATAAAAACTTTATATAAAAGCTTTTTTAATCGGGATTACTAAAATATAAAAATTTAAAAAGCCGTTTAATTTTTTAACTTTACGTTTAATAAAAGCCGATTTTGCTAATATTTTAAAAATTAATTAAACCGTTTTATTTTTTTTTTTTTATAATAAATATATTTATATTGTTATTATATCGATAACGATTTTTAGGACTTTTATATAAATATTTTCGATATTTTTTTTTTATTTTTTGCTATATTTAAATTTTATAAAAGTTTATTATAAAAAAAAACGAAACTAATACGTAAATCGGGTTAATTTAAAAAAATTATCGCTATAGAATCGTTTAAATAATAATTTAAAAAAATATCGGGATATATTGTTTTAAATATTTAATATACTTTTTTAACGAATATATTAAATATATATAAAACTATAAATAGTTTAAAAAAAAGCAGTTTTTATAATAAAGCCGATTTTTTTATTCGAATTTAAATAGTTGCCGTTATATATATATTACGGAAATAAAGCAGAGAATATTTTTAAAATCTTATTTAATTAGCTATAATAAAGGCTTTATGCGGTAAAAGCAGTTGAAAATTTTTTATATCTAGTAAAGTTTTATCGATATAAATTCGTTATTAATATAGTCGTTTATCGAGCCGATTTTAAAAAACGATAGATTATAAATATGTTTTTATTTTTTTTCAAGTTTTAAAACAAAATTTAAAAAAAAATATAATTAAATAGTCCGGATTTAATACGATTAAAATCTAGCCGAAAACTAAGTTTAAAACGACTTATTTATTAATTATTACTAAGTTTTTAAAAATTAACGGTTAATTAACGTATTAACCCAAACCCGGCTTTAAGTTATATTTAAAAAAAACGCTATAAGTTAATATATTATAAAACGTTTTCGTAAAGCTAAATAAATGCTTTTTAAAAGCCGATTTTTAATTTTCGAAGCGGAAAATTAACGGAAATAAATCGAGAACAAGTTTTAAAAAATCAAATACCTTAAATTTAAAAGCTGTATTCTTTTTTAAACAAAACGAAAACGCGGGTTTTTAATAAACTAGCTGTAAAAAAAAAGCTTAAATAGCCTTTGTTTTAACCTGTTTTTAAAGCAAAAAAAAGCCAGCTTTTTTAAAAAAAAACGGCTATTTATTTTTATAACTATTTAAAATAGTTATAAGCTTTATAAATATTTACGTAGCATTTTAAACAAATATACGTATATTTATAGCTTTTTTAAAAGTATTTATTTTTATTAAATTTTTAATATATTTTTTTAGCTTTTTTATTTAAAAATAAGTTTTTTTTTAACTTTTTATTAAAATAAACTAAAAGCTGCTTTAATGCTATAATATTTAAATATTTGTTTTTTTATTTAAAAAAGGCCGTATTTTATTTACTAAAAATATATATTTTATAAAAACAAAAGTTTATCCGATTAAAAATAAATATAAAAAGTTTTTAAAAGTCGTAAAAACTTATTAGTTTATAAACTTTATAGCTAAAAGCAAATATATCGATTATAATAACCAAATTTGTTTTAAATAGCTTGCTATAAATTAAAACAAATATAAAAAAACAAAAAGTTTAAATCGTTATATTTAAGCCGTATAATTTATATTAAACTACGTTTTAAATAAAAATAATTTGTTTATTAGCTTTAATTTTCGTTATAAAAATATAAAATAATATTTTTTTAAATCGAAATCGAATTAAGTTTTAAGTTTTAAAAAATTAAATAAAAATTTTGTTAATTTATTTTAGCTTAATATCCGGAAAATAGTCCGTAGTTTTTAATATAATAAAATTAAACTTATAAGTTTTATTAAAAACGAAAACGTTTTGAAAAAATAACGCAGTTAATTTTTTATAGCTTTTTTTAAGCTTTTTTTTTAGTTTTTGCTTTTTATATTCGAATTTTTTTATAGCTAGCTTACGCCGTTATTCGTTAAGTTTTTTATCTGATAATAAAAAGTTATTTCCGATATCGGTTTAAAAACGTTTTATCGAAAATAAACAAGCCGGGAAAAAACTAAATATAATTAAAATCGTCGTTAAAAAAAACAGATTTATAAAGCAAAACTGCTTTTAAATCGGTTAAAGCTTTACTGCCGACGGTATAAAAATATTAAACTACGTAAAAATCGGAATATTTATAATTCGTTTTAAATTTAAATCGATAAAATAACTAAAAACTTTTTTAAAAATAAGGTATTTAAATTAATAAGCCGCTATTTTTTTAATAAGCAATAAATTTTAAAACGCCGGATTAAAAAGTATTCGAGTAATACTTTAAATATAATTTAAAAATTCGAAATAAAATCTACTCGATCGTGCCTAAAAAATAGTGTTATAAAGGAAAAGTTTGTGCGGTAGGTCCGATAAGCTAGTAGACACTTATCATTAAAGGGATAGACACTCGTAGCATTCCAGAAGACCGCGGAAAGTATTCCCTTGTGGTCCGTCCATAGGACCTAGTCTACTCTACTGTCATCTTTTTACGCTCCGACCGTCCGCGCATTGTGCCGTACATGAAACTAGCCTCGGACTAGGAAACCCTTAAGGGCCCGATTTAACCCCAAATTGCGTGGTGATAGGCCACACGTACAGAAATAGGCAATTAGCAATGGGTCTGGTAAACACCGTGACTATTACTAATGGAGGAATCCGCGTCGACATGGATGCATAGGTGGGTTCCCGCTGCTGGGCATTTCGGTTCAAGGTCGCAAGCATCCTCTTCATTTTCTCTGGGCTTTGCGTTCTGTCTTTTGATGAACCTTGATGGTGAAAAAAGTCGCTTTCTGTTTGTTGCCGGAAACTAGACGAGAGGGCCATTGCCCGTCCGCGAATCATTATTAGCGTTACTTTCCTTTAACTTGCGGCGTATACGCTACCGGCTAACCATATCCTCCGCTCCTCGAATAATCTCACACACGATGGCTGACCACAGATATCCTGAGAAAGGTTTAGAGCCTACCAAAGGATATTCAGAGCCTATAGACAATCATCACCATGCAGCCAAGGAACTGTCAACTACGAACAATGATACACCTAGCAGACACAGCCATGACAGTGGTTCTTCTCGTGCCTCGGAGGAGAGTGGCTACATGGACCCGATAGAGCTTACCATTACCCCTGTTTTGCAGGGAGTTACGCAAGTTCAGACTGCGACGAGTATTGGCAGCTCGGCATCACGTCCTACAGACTTCGAAATCGACTTTGACGAAAATGACAATCCCCGCGGATGGCCATTTTGGCAACGAGCTTGGAATCTCTTCGTTATCAGCTTCGCCACTTGGACTGTGGTGCTGTATAGTACGAGCTATACGTCTTCGATTCCAGGTATCCAGAAAGAGTTCAACGTATCAGACAGCACCACTACGACGCTCGGTGTGACGACCTATCTATTAGGACTTGCCTTCGGGAACTTGCTGTTCGCGCCAATGAGCGAGTTGCAAGGACGGAAACCAGTCTACGTTGTCTGCATGACAGTGTTCACGCTTCTCATCATTCCCTCGGCTCTCGCTACTTCCCTTGCCGAGATTCTTGTTGTGCGATTCTTTGGGTTCGTCGCTTCGACATTTGTCCTATATCATAATCACACACTTATGCTGCACTGCTAACGTACCCGCAGTGCATTGTTCGGCGCAGCTACGATCGCGACGGCTGCCGGGTCAGTTGTAGACATCTCCACGGACGAGAACCGAGCCTTGGTGTTATCAGTATGGTCCATTGCACCCTTAAATGGACCCGTAACAGGACCCGTAATCGGCGGGTTTGTATATCAGTATCTTGGATGGCGATGGGATAGCTGGCTTGTATTGATTCTCGCGGGCGCTGCCACGATTGCGCTTGTCACCACTAAGGAAACATACGCCCCAGAAATCCTCAAGGAGAAGGCAGCGAAGATGCGTAAGGAGACAGATGATGAAAGATGGTGGAGCCGCTACGACGTCAAGTTATCGCCGATAGAGCTCCTCAAAGTCAATTTGACTAGACCATTTGTCCTCTTTTTTACCGAGCCGATTCTGTGGTTCTTCAATCTATGGTAAGCAATGTCATGCTTGTCTCCTCAATCTCTCAAGTAAATCACGACTGATAAATGGAAAGGATATCCATTATTTATGGAATTCTATACCTTTGCTTCGTGGCGTATCCGATCGTGTTTACTGAGCATCGAGGCTGGGGGCCTGGCCTCACCGGTCTCTCATTCACCGGCATTGGTATTGGAACAACGATTTGCATTGTGACAGAGAAACTTTGGAGAAAGATCATCAACGCACACCCTGTCGACCCTGTGACAGGCCGTCGCCCACCGGAGGCCACGGCGCGAGTTCTTGTCATCGGTGCCATACTAACACCCATTGGCCAACTCATCTTCGCGTAAGTACCTTTTGGGAGTCATTTTCTTTCATGTTGAGTTGCGATATTACTCGTGCAAGCTCCCGACACACCGCGAAGAGCAGAAGTTTAGCCGGAAGGGGCTATTGCTAACTCCTAATGTGTAGCTGGACATGCCTGCCTGTTACCTATCACTGGGCTATTCCCATTGCGTTCGGTATTCCATTTGGTCTAGGCAATGCCCTGAGCTTCATCTACGGCTCGAACTACATCTCTGGTGCCTATGGAATCTACGCGGCGTCCGCACTTGCCGGCAACGCCTTTACGCGCAGCATCTTTGGTGGCTTCCTACCTCTTGCTGGTCCCAAGCTATATTCATCCTTGTCGCCGCAATGGGCCGGTACCCTCCTGGGACTGCTTGAAGTCGCCTTGATTCCTATTCCCTTCGTGTTCTGGAGATACGGCGACAAGATTCGTGCGAAGAGTCCCGCAATTCGTGCCCTTCGCGAGGACCAGGAGAGGAATGAGAGGAGACTAGCAAAGGCGCATGGCAAGAAGGATCGACACGCGAAGAAGGATTTCGCTTTGGCGGGAGAAGTCAAAGTCCAAGAGGAAGAGTCCGTTTAGCAAAACAACACATAGTCACTGCGTAATAGGTGCATAATTGAAGTTTGGGTAAGTAAACATTGCATTACAATGTACCCTTGGGCTATGTCTAGCTGAATAAGATTAAATATCCAGAGCCAACGTGACTAGTCTTTACCTTACACTGCAGCTTGAGGACAATCCATCATGAAAGACGAGTTGCCTTATCACGCTGATATTGGGGTTGTTGTTACAAGCGCTATTGGAGAACACGAGACGATTAGTGCTTGTTGGCTTAAATGAGGTTGTTGACTCAGACAAGGTTACTAATCTCGATGATTATCGACGTAGAAGTTGGAAGTGGCCGATCCATTGTTGTCTGAAACAGCTTCTCTTTGAGACCAGCGCCGAACGGAGTAGCCCTGGGGGCAAGATGCGGTCGCGATGTATCAAAGTATACATCAAGATGAATACCAATCCCCGTGAAAGTATTACTTAATTAGTAGTCGCAGCCAGTGTCACTTTAAGAGCCAAGAGTCAAATCATCACCGCTGGCCCGCGTATACTCCAGTGCCGACATTTTAGAGAGATACTTGATGTGACTATCGTCGTTGATAACGTCGAGCGACTACTTCGTGCTAGGCGATTTCGTGTGAAGGCGGTAGCACGTAGGTATGTCGGTTGAGTACAAAAACACTTCTGGTTCATCTGAAAACGTTTGGCTAATATGGAGAGCGGATGCTGTTGTGAGAAACTCATTGATGCCGGCGTTCGCATTCGTGAATGTGTACTTTGGATGTGCGGAATCGTTACCATCTCTCAAATTCAAGACACGAAATATCGTAAATGATACCGGATGGCTGATCGACCCAAACCCGGACACGGATCGCAGAGAACTAATAATATCCAAGATCTCAATTCGGCTGAGACCGTGGACTTCACAGGTCTCTGGGTTGAACTGGTGCGTTCCGTCGCCACCAGCTATGTGTCTTAACCTATCGACAATACCGGCGGCTCCGCTCCCCCAGCTGAATTCTTAAGTGAGTTACTCAACAAAAAGGAATCTTGACGAATTCGTTTGTCCACTGAGCCATTTGACTCATCCATAGAGACCAACTAGACGCCGGGCTAGCTTACCGTAGCGTATGTCTCACACCTAGCTGTCGATACTTTAATTGTACGACAGTGTGAACTTTAGGCTTTGGCCTAGGTTATTTGAGAACCTCGCGTTACAGAGCAGTACTTGCATTATGCATAAAGTGATCAAGAACAGCTAAAGTCGGGATACAATACGTTCCACCGGGACGTTTGCAGTTCGATGTTATTTACTCGGTTCACTAATACAGTATGTACACGAAGAAAAAGTCCTGTCCTAGCCGGCCATTTTCATTGGCGTTCAGTTGATCTGGGCGTACCAGTAGTATACATCAAAGGCTGCATTCGTTCCCGTGAAGGGTTCTGTGCCAAATTGCGCAGCTGTAGTGTTTGGCGTTAGACTTGCTTTTTGAGTTGGAGTTTGTAAATTTGGAAGATGCGAGCAAGCAGGAAGGTCGAGGGTGTAAAGGAAATTCACGTACTGAGCAGGTATTGGGTTGAAGCTGGGAACCCCTTGTTGTTTGTGAGGTAGTCGTAGAACTGCTTGATGTCGGACTCAAAGGTGGTGATTTCGGTCGTCGCGAGGAAACTATACACTTGCGTGGCGCCGTTGTACCCGAACCACAAATCGAAACTTACGCCCTCGACGGTAACGGTACCGGTTGAGCTGCCGATGGGCGAGATGTCACCCTTTGAGGTGAGCCTATGAGAGATAGTTCAGCAATGTGGCCCTACCTATTCACGGAATCTCCGTGGGTTCGTAGCCTGGGAGACGTGGAATTGTTGGGCCAATGAGCTCAGTCGCACTTACCAAATCATAAGCTCATAGTCACCGCTGGAGGTATCGTGGTTCGGATCTGAGGCCGTGAAAAGGTCGTATGCAACGTCGGCGCGAATGTTGTCGCCCGAGTAGTGCCACTCGGCTTTAGTAGGGATGCTACCAATGTTGCTGACAAGCTTTTGAGTCGAGATCACGACGCCCGAATTGGGATAGCCTTTGACTTCAGTGTCTCCGCCAGACCAGTTCCAATCCGCATGCCACGCGATGCCTAAAGTCGGGTAGCTGTCAATGTATGTGCATTCGCTCCCGGTTCCAGATCCCTGGCCCCATGCGTTGTTGTTGACAATGTATCCGTTGGCTTGGGCATTATCGTATTGGCCGCAGAGGGTCTGCGCTAGAGCGAGGGGCGCCGTGGCGGCCATAGCAAGAGTCGACTTCATATTGGCGGTGGGACTTCAAAGATCGTGTGATGTTGGCTTCTTTCAATGCTTACGATTCTCGAAAGATCATCGAGCACTTTTATACAGAATATCATAAACGAATCCGACAGGTAGACATGCTGGCCTCGGTCGTAATACTGAAACAACCGACTGATCCTGCAACTACCCAAGGCAGTCTTTTTTTGTCATAGTAAACTGGACGCGTCACGATCTAGGAACCAGCCAGTTGTTTCTTAGCCGCTCAATGCTGCCAGTTCCGTTGCGCATTTGCAGAGCATATTTTGCATCCCTTCCGAAACCTCAAGAGTGTTGGAGGACAATGGTGGCCTTCTGTAATGAGTTTGGCCGTGGCGGCAATGTTGTGTCTTGTGATGCTGGGGTATGCTAAAACGGCGATCCCGCGGCCGCTTTGGGGAGGTGCTCTACTCCATCGGCAATTGCGGCCTCATCGCTGTGGCCGTTATACTATCGACTATCAGCTGCTTTCATTCGTGGTTGACGTCAGTTAGTTCACTGAGATTTTGAAGCATCACGTCGCCTTCTTTTCATTCGTTGTAGCTTTTTCGTCACTCTTGATATTGTGAAGCACTCTGTCCGTGGTGCATGTAGGAGAGATCGCCACGACGGAGCGATTGCTTTCACAGCGACGACGAGACTAGCCTAGTGTCAGAATTTTCAATGAGGCACTATGTAGGCGTAGCTGCGAATAAACACAGTTGAAATGCCTCCAAAAGGTCCAGTCCACGTGGTGAAGTACGGATTACTACGGAGCGTGATCGATACCCCGCAATGTTTGATGCGGTCCCGAGGAACGGTCCTTCTCCGGCACGTTTTTCGGAGAGGGGATGAAATTACGTCGGGAACTGAAACCTGAATCCCACCCATTTTGATTGCGGGATGGACGTCGTGCGCCACATTACCAATTTTTTGACTGCGCCAACATGCCTCTCCGCCCTAGATCGAAATGTAACTAGACGGCGCTCTCCAAGAATGCTCAGTGTAAACATGATGCGGTTAGACCCATGTTCCTTCAAATAAGGCCACAAGCTGACGCCGATCTCCTCCCGAGCCTTAACCTACATACGGCCGAGACAGCCACCTCCAACTTCTCAGAGAGAGCAAAACGCATGACCTTTGAATTTCCCCGCGAACCGCCGAGATGTAGCAACGATCGGTTTGCTCAAGAACCTGGATATCGCATCAGTTGATGGTTCGGTTCTGCGTTGTTTTTGGATATCGGTCCATCATTGTAGCGACTTCTGGGCTTCGCCCTAGCTCGTCGGAATGTGCGAGGTGTTTCTAAACATTTGATTGGTATGCTGGGAAGCGCGGCAGTATGTTTTTTTGAGCAGGTGTTATGCTTATGCATTCGGTGCTGCAATAGCTTGGTGGTCGTGAATACTCCAAAGAAGAGTCTTCTGGAAGACAATCAGACCTTGAATGTGATAACCATTGATGTGAGACAGCATACCCAAGCTGCAGGCTGCTGAGTATATGTTGAATATTGAAACCCGCCAGCTTTACCCTTACACCACCTCATATAGGCCGTAAAATTCACTGGAAGCGCAGAAGTTGTGAGGATTATATAGCCTATATCTCTCTGGCGGCGCCTGTGTCGTACGTTATAAAGCAGACATGAAGAGGAGAAGACCCGGGGTGACGAAATAAAGTTGGCATCAGTATCATATGGATATTACTCTAAAGGCCAACCCTACCGTCGGACGTGTGCCTTGCACGTATTGTTATGAGCTGTCTTAGGTTTCTCGTGTTCAATGCATATCATATGAGGAGAGTCATGTAAACGCAGCAAGAACTACCATCTTCCTTGCAAGACTAGCATCTTGTACATAGTACGTACACATTTTATATATCACGGAACCATTAGGAGAACCTTATAACTTATCAACTTGGTCCACCCGACTATTTCATCTAAAGGACTTGGGGTTCATCAACATGCACCGTAACTGAAGTCAATAACATGTTCTCATGTCCGAAATTTCACTCAAAACTCTCGTTACTCAAGGAGCCCTTATGTAATTTATGTAAGATACACATAAGATGATTGTTGATTCGGGTCGTGGAGAGGAGCTCCTTTGATGCCGTCCCTTGACGACTGTGCATCAATTACCAACGAAGCTACGTCATATGCCGATTGCTGATGCCAGTTATGTGGTATAGCCACGGCTAGTAGATGAAGCCATTATGGGCATAGAAGGGCTTCATTTAACCTGGCTTCCGGGGCGATTCCAGGGTTCATTTCTTTTGATTCAACGCAACAGTCACCTCCGTCATCTTAGTGGCACCATAACATTTCACAAGCCGACGTCTGGGAAACCATCACCAACTTGTACGGCACATCGGGTTGTGTCATAAAATACGTGTTCCTGGCCAGTGTTTTGCCATGTAACTCGTTCTTATAGCTTTCTCTTACATTAAACGAATTGCCACTTTCATGTTTGTCTGACTGCTAAATACTGCTGCCGCCACCAGTGACTGGCCGACGCGTGTTGGGTTAACGCTTCGTAGTTAATTACTTGTCTCAATCCTTTCTGCTTAGCAAACCTATCAAACTGGATTCATTATAGACCTTGAAAATACTTTCCATAGCGATTACTGAACATTTTATGAAGTCGCCATGTTCCTCTAGCACTCTTGTTCTAGCACTCCTACTCTAGCACTGTCACTCTAGCACTCAGACTTCCTTTCTTCCCCATGCTACCTCATCAGGCAGCATTTCCGCCTAGCCACACCTTGCATCAAAGCAGAAAGTGATTATTATAACATAGGTATAGGAGTGCATTCGAGACTCGAGTTTAAAGGTCGCTGACGCGGATATTTCTTTAGTGAAAAGGCGCAACAGTTTCGCCGAATGCGTCCAGTTAGGTTGTGGGCATCTATGAAAGCCTCATGTGTCACGACCTCAGACACGACTAAGTTTTTAACATAAATATAACTCGAGGGCCTCCGCTGGCGGAAGTCCGAAGAGGGGCGAAAAGCTAGGCTTACGTATCAAAACCTAGGCGCTAGGTGGACAGTGGACCCCTTACAGGCTAGAGAAATGAGGAAGAATTGCATGTATCCCTTTAATTGCGACTTCAACTGCGTGTACTTCCTGGGATACTTATCGATATCATCAATCAATAAAAACGCATCTAGACAAATATCGGCTGTGACTTATTGGGTGCATCAGACACCAGCTAGACCCATGCTATCAACCCTGCTACGTAGATCCGTACCGCAGTTGAAATCGCAATTAAAGGGATAGGATCTAGACCCCCCGGCTTAGGGTCGATAGTGTTACCTCCAGTCTCCAGACCCCGCACGGGTTAATACATGCATATGCAATACGGATCTGCATGAGCATGGGCATGGGGGTTCATGAATACTGTCAAAACTGGATTGGGAGAGCCCTCACGGACAATTGCATACACGAACATTCTTCTCCATACTTCTCTTGAGATCTGGACACGCTTTGTCGTTAACTACCCCATGGTTCAATCGATGATGGGCGTAACATTAGATATAAAAATGTCGGCGGCTTGCAGTAGCTAATCATGTATGTCTGACGTGTCGGCTTATGACGCCCTGGTATCTTTCTAGGGCGGAATAGTTGGGACCGGCAGATCAGCTGCAAAAGGGCGCCTCATTCAAGACTAAGAAGCATGGTTCGGGGGCTAAGAGACCTTGGATGTCAATTGAATGGCCGGGACCGAAGTGTTGACATTCGAGTAGTTGGGCGTGCGAGGACGTGTTCATAGGAGGTATGAGACAATGCTGTACTCTCTTACGTCGTCAGTCGATCGCAGTCAGAGAACGGTATAAAGCCTTCATCATGCCACCTGGACAGCAGTTGATTCTTTGGTATAGCGCATCATTCTCGCTTTGAATCGGATTTACTCGATTTTATTTTCTAGCATGCATATTTTTACGCTACTTGCTGTTATAATTGGCGCAGCCATGGCCGCTCCGTATGATTTCATCTCCAAGCGTGCTTTGAGAGACCACGAGTGGACACCAAACCAGGTTACTGGATGCCCGAGCTATCTACAGGAAGGCCAGTACGAGTTCCCTCATTATATTACTCAGATCTCGAAGACGGAACCGAGCAAGGCATTCGGGCCACGATACGACGGAATATTCACACCAAATGATATTTCTACCATCTTTAGCTTTGACGTACCAGCCTCCCGAGCCGATGCCAATTGCACCCTGGAGTTTCTCTTTCCCCGCCAAGACCAACTTCGATCTTCATCCTATCATCATGAAGGCGCCGGTACTTTCTTTTTCACGGGATACAATCCTGGGAGCTGCCCGGGACCTAACACGACATATAACAACCAGCCTGCGCCTGGCCCATTCCCTGCGTTCCCACCGATTCATATGGAGCCGGGCTTTGCATACACGATCGATGTCGGCCCTTGCTTTGTTGGGGCTGGAAGCTGCGTAGCAGGAGGTCAGGATGTGTTCCTTAGAGTCAATCACAACCAGCTTCGGCTAACATCTTGCAGTAACTTCAACCAATGATACTCATTTCTCATTCTTCCAAGATCGGGACGAATGCCCAATCGGAATCTACACTACCTATAGCTACGGCTTGCCTTGCGAGCCTCCCTTTTGTTAAAACGAACCCCGGTCGCTCACGCCTGATCAACGCAACTGAATTCATTCAGAGTCGCTAAAGGTGTCATTGTTAAGTGATGAGACGGATTATGGCAGCTAAAGGCATTCTGTTGAACTGGATGTTGGCTCGAGATGTCCTGGGGGGCGGGAGATAAATAGGCGCTAAACACCTGGCTTGACTTTCTACTTGGTTGTCATCTTCTTGTTTCATTGTTTGTGGATATATATTCATAATAATAGTGATGAGCTCCGCCGAACTAGTTTCTAACGGTGCCGGCAATACCTGCGCCTGGATTCGGCTGGAATTGCTCACAGATGAGCGAAAAGGCGAGCAGGCTGCTCCTAGTAAAGTGTATGTACATGTACGTGTTGCTAGATGGCGGGTTAAGCGGATCATGGCGCGTGGATGCGGCTATTCTAGCTTCTTAAGGTGTAGCACGTGGCATGTCTGTTCTTTGATAACCGCAGAAGCACATCCACTTATCGCGGCAGACAACTGTGGAGTTCCCCCGAACACCGTCTATGCTGGCGGACTTGCTTATCGTTGGACTATCCGAAAACCGACACTGCTCAGGTTTCCCCGGCGGCGGCTCTCAGATTCCTCCGGTAAGGTGTACGCCTCGTTGTCGGTTGTGCTGGCGGCAACTACCTCCAAGCCTCCCAGTCTCTTACTGGGGCTGTTGCTCCATAGAATCTGACAATACTGGGGTCATTCTGATCCAAGGTGCATCCCGACCAAGGACATACGGCTCAACATGCGCGCTCGGATTGGCAGAACGCCTACGTCGGGCTTTCGGGACAGAAACTGTGTCCTTCTTGCACCGACCAGGACGAAATCGGATAGTAATCGGGTAGCCTGTCCGCGGATAAGTCGATCTGGCGACGCAGAGTTGCGAAATGATATAAAGCTGATCTCAGAAGACTGCGGTTTCTATGACCTAACAGTCAAAGTCTAACATCCAACGTTGTCTCCCGAACCCTGTACCATGGCTGCCTTCAATACCCTTGGAGCTGCTACAGTTGCTATCGCTGCAGTGATAGTCGTAGTAAGTAAAATCAAAATGTGACATGAACTTGAATTAACTAACGACACAACAGGCTTTTATAAGACGACAATATTTTCACCCTTTGGGAAAGATACCCGGCCCATGGTACACCAATTGGAGTAGCATTGTCCATTTGGTGCAAACTCTAAGAGGCGTGGGACCTATATATGTGGACAATCTACACAAGAAATATGGTACGTATTCTCTCATGAGAAAACTGGCGTGCAGTCTTCCTAATGAGAAGTCAGGCCCTGTCGTGCGAGTTGGTCCCAGTCTCGTCGATGTCACTGATGTCGAAACGGTCAAGAAGATTCATCGAGTCAAGGCCGACTTCACGAAAGCAGACTTTTACAGGGGCATTCCCCCCGGAGCAGAGAATCTGTTCAACACCCAGGATCTGCAATTTCACCGCCGGCACAGGAAGTTGCTTTCGGCACCCCTGTCGGAAAGCAACTTGAAAGCACTTCAGCCACAGATTGAAGAGCATGTAAAGCTTGCAGTAGAGAAGATGGGCGATGAAATGAAAAGCAGGAAAGCGGTGGACGTGTGTAAATGGTGGACGTTCATGACGACAGATGTAATTGGCCAGCTGACATTTGGGGAGTCGTTTCATATGCTTGAAAGCGGCCAGGTAAGAGGACATTCTACTTGCGCCACTCATCACAATACTAAACCCACGCAACAGGTGAACAGATATATTGAAGATCTTCAGTTGGCTGGAATTGTTGGCAGCGTCGGGAGCCAGCTGGGGTCCGCCATCATGCTTAACGTTCCACTACCTTTCGTCGGTTCGTACAAATCGATGCAGAAGCGAATGTCGCAATATGCAGCAAATCGGCTGCAACGATTGAGGGACGCACTTGAAGGCGAAGCACAGGGAAAACAAGCCTGTAAGTCAACTTGCAATTGGGGAACACAATACTTTTGCACTTCAGGCCGTTTTTTGTCTTATATTACCGGCTTCATATATCTGTATCCATCTCCTGATGTGTTCATGAATTCTAATGAGCTTGTTGTAGTGTTGCTTAGCAGACTGGTACAGGGACAAACCGTAGACGGCGAGTCCTTGACGGACGAGGAAATGCGAAATGGTAAGTTGATCCAATTACAACTGTTTCATCAGATAATATCCTTTCACCCTACACAGCTATTTAATCATGCCTAAGCAATTTCCAATCTCGGGTAGTGAACTAATGCTTTCGTCCTCTCAAACTTAGATGCTGAATTGTATATCGTTGCCGGAAGCGAGTAAGTACACCTCTAGCTTCTCTTATCATAACTCTTTACGCTGCACGAAGTGCTCTTTTCCTTATAATTATGTTGCCAAGATCGCCATGCTGTCTCCATTACTGGTCATGATTTGGTCGCTAACTGTTGTCTCAGTACCACATCCAACTCACTGACCTACATTACATGGGCTGTGTGCAAGCAGCCTAAGCTGCGAGATCGGTTAGTGAAGGAAGTTCAGAGCCTTCCAGAGGGATTTTCCGACGACGACCTGAAACATCTGCCTTTCTTGAGTAATTGTATCACTGAAGGCTTGCGTCGCTTCCCGGTGGTTCCTGCAGGACTTCAGCGCTCAGTTCCCCAAGAAGGGTCTTCAATTGGAGGCCACTGGCTACCTGGGGGAGCTACTGTCATGACCCAGAATTGGAGTTTACACAGAAACCCGGATATTTTCGCAGATCCTGACGCATTCAATCCTTCACGATGGGAGAACCCGACGAAATCGATGAAAGACTCGATGCTGGCTTTCGGCGGTGGCTCGAGAGGTGAGTGGCGCCATCCAGTTTCTCCAGTCCCGCAGGGAACATCTTAGCTGATTCCGCTTGTGCAGTGTGTATCGGGATGCATCTTGCTTATATTGAACTTCGAATGGGATTAGCACACTTCTTTAGAAGCTTCCCCAACTCCAGCGTGTCTACTAGGGAGGGTATGAACGACGATGATATGAAACAAGCTTTGCATTTCGTCTCTAGCCCTCAGCATCATCGCTGTCTGATCGATGCAGCTTAAGTACCTTATGCCGATATTGTTAGATTTCTTGAACATTGAGCAGCTTCATCACGATAGACAAGATAGACTAGATTTTCTAGATGTATAATAGTACGGTGCTCTCAAGGGTGGTGAGCGGCACATGGCTCGCCAAATTGGACCGCTCAACATCCTGAAACATCGTATATCAGTACGCGGTGCAGTGTGAAAACTCGTCAACGGCCTCCTCTGTCACATGACTGCTTCTTGGCTCCTACAAGAAAAAACACCCCGATACCGCGACCACTGTATCCTCCCAATAACCACCGTTTCAAAGAATAGAAAAGTGCGCAGTGTAGATAGCTGAAAAAGAGATAATACCTTATATTTTAATTGTCAGGTTAGTGTGGTGTTTGTTTTTGCGGTAGCAGTTTTTTGATCAAACAGTTCGACAGTATTTGCATATTTATGCTGGCCTCAAACCATGCTACAACAGGCAAGACAGGTTCCTACTGTATCGAGCCCAAGCCTTCTAAGTACACGTAGATGTTGATCAGTACCATGGCGGCAGGTCGTTTCGAGGGTCGTTGTCGGTAAAGCGGCCACGCGGCGTGTGGGATGCCGTCCGAGCGATGCCAAGAAAGATACCATTGAGAACTTGGTAAGACTCGCTCCTTGGCATCATTCTCCCCGAGTCCCCTTATACGGTAGATGTCAGCCCCCTGAAACTTCAATAAGAATTCAGACTGGCGTGACTGTGAGACTGATTACTCCCTGTCTGCAACAATGTTCACGCAAAAGCACACACACGAAGATGCTCATGCTATCCCGACCAGGCGGCGTGACCGCACGTTGGAAACAGTTGTCCAAGCTGGGCAAGTTCACCGTACTGACCACTTCTGCCTTCTTCATACTCGGTAAGTAAATGAATACGATTCTCAATCCTAGCCTCGTTGGTAGTAAGCAGAAAGGCGGCGTGGTCTGACTCTCGGTTTTGCGCCTCGTCTATAGCTATCTTATGGGGAACCGGGACTGTCGACGTCGACTACGTTCGCAATAGACTCAGTCCAATATCACACGATGATCCAAGCAACGAGCCCATCCCCCAGGAGGATAACGATACCCCCATCATCGATGGCGTGCCCAATGATAGAAACGACAAGCCGTTGCCCGATGGCATTATCGAAGAACCCGACGGGCCTCCCGACGTCGCAGTCGTAGATACCAAGACCCCGAAGCCAGATCTTGCGACAAGCACTAGTGTGGCACCCGGGACCACGCACTCGGAACCCGCATTCACCAGTGCCGCCATCTTGGAACCTACAGCATCATCCACCAAGTCTGCGATTAGCAGCATATCTATCGTCGATAGCGTCAAAACAATAGTCGTGGAATCCCCGTTTGTTGAAATACCGGCAGGCCAAACAACAGCAAAAGCCAGCCCGACACATGGAGGTGCGCTGGATATTTCTGGAGCGGCGTCAAACACTACCCCAACGCCCACCGCCTCCTGGCACCAGAAGCCGATAGCTGGCGGGATTCCACTGCGCATCATGTTCATAGGAGCATCTGTAACGCTAGGCACCCCTCCGCAATCCGCATACCGCCAACAATTACGAGAATGGCTCGTGGGCTTGGGTAACCGTGTAAACCTGGTGGGCTCGGTAAGGAGGCCTATCTGACATGAGTTCAAGAGCTTTGCGGTTTTTTGGACCCTTCCAAGTTAGGTGGCTGACATAGTATTGTGGAAATAGGCCCGTTTTGGCAAATTCAAAGACAACGATGTACAAGCCTTCGCCTCGACTCCGATCAAGCCTCTCCTCGACAAGTCGCTGGAGGCCATTCCGGAGATGCAGCCGAATCTAGTCATCATCAACGCCGGATCAAGCGATTGCTTTCAGGAAAAGCATTTCGGTTCCGCTCACGGTCTCGATGACACACGCGCTCTTGTGGATTTTGTGTTCGACTCGGTTCCCGAAACGACTGTGATTCTTTCGACGCTCGTGATGAGCACGGATCCTAAATACGAGCGCTGTATCAAGAGCATCAATGCCCAGATCCGACAAGCCGCTGTTGATCTCGAGCGCGATGGTAAACATCTCGTGCTGAATGAACAGCATTACGACCAGGGGTTGCCCGGTCGTGTCACTGCAGAATATTTGTCACCGGACAAAATGCACCCGACGTATGAAGGCTGGGTAATGATGGGCGAGCTGTTCAAGGAGAGCATTCTCGAGGTCGATGCCAAGGGCTGGCTCAAAGCTCCCGCTGCCAACGGTATCATGGACGACGGCGACGCCGAACGGGATCTAGAAGAAGCGTGGGAAAAGATGCAGGAGGAGAAGGAGCAAATCGAAGAAGCGAAGGCGAAGCATGAAAGGCGAGGAGTCATGGTAGCGCCGCCCCAACCCGAATGGCAACCGGCTAAATTCGGCCGCACTGCTGCTCGGGATTTTCGAAAACATCAGGCGCGGAGAGCGGGAGAATGATACCCTCAATTTTGTTATGTTTTAGATCACATCCTGCTTTCACTGTTTCATAAAGCGTTAGTTGCATCGGCTATCACCGACTGGGAAGTTATCTGAACCCAGGCGCCAACCTCAGGCTGTATTTACCAATCTGTACAATATCTCGACCTATGTAGGTTCGATCAATGTGGCGCTTGAAAGAAAGACAATGCGAGTTACATATGCCAGGTGTCATAAGTACGTCTTTTCAAGCTTGATGAGCTCGATTGCTTCACTGTTGATGGGCCAAAGCAGGTCCTTTTTCTACGCTCATCACCAATAGCTCTGTGATAGACATGCACGGCACAGACGCCTGCAATTCTGTCACCCCCGCCCCCTATCGGCATCCTAACACTCTTTTGTGTCTCGTTGGTGATAACAAGTCCTCATATTTCTATTTCGCCAGTCTCTCGCCACAATGCTAAGTGGAAGTCTAATATTTTTCTTCTCATTTGTCAACATCAATGCGCGCACTGCCTCCGAGGACACAGACCAGTATTGAAGAGACAAGCATTCTGGAAAACTATGCCAATTCGAAATCAAAGAGGCCTAACTATTGAGCCCATTATGATCACAATTCCAGAGGAGAAACCAGGCCAGTCGGTCTGCAAGGCGGATCGCCATCTTGACCGCCGACTTCGCCAACCTCATGCTATCGAAACTGCGACCGTGGCCAGCATGACAATTTGATCTTTACCTATTCGTAAAACATCAATCATGCTCTAGATGGGTTTATAAAAAGGGACCCGATGCCAAATCGGCGACTCGACTCGGCATGGAAAAGAACCAGTGGCGTTATTGCCGGAACGTATCTTTCGGCATGCAATTAAAAAGAGATGCAGTCGCCTGAACAAGAGAGGAATCAAGGCCACTATTTAGTGTCGTAACCAGATATGCAAGATCCTACTAGAGTGGAAAACCGCATGTGCCACGTCTTGAATCAAAGTCTCATAGTATAAGTAACTATACTGGTGCAGTATTTTCAGTGAATCTATCGCCGATGGCCAACGTAGATGGACAAGTGGGTGTGATATCACACCTCTGAAGACTTAGGTAGTTACGCATGGCATTATAGCTGTCGAGCCAAGTCCGTCCCTCCAGTTCTTTATATCCGCCAGATTTCCTTATCTAGACGCTATAGTAAATGGCGGTTAGCTCTCATTGTCTCTTTCTAGATTAATAGGGAAGCTTGACGCGATCTTATCGGAAGATGGAACAGGAAGGCGCGCATAGGTTTGCCAATATTTTATGGATGAGGTGTCATCATTTTGGAGCTGGACGGAAGTTTACCGCAGCCATGTCAGATACCAATCTCGTATTGGGGTCTAAAAAGGGTGAAGCTACAAAGTTATCAGAGAATTTGCCGAAGGGGAGCCAAAGCTGGCCATGGCATGTGAGGAGTGCTGCACTGCACGCACTACAATACCAGACGATGGGCGGAACTGATACAGCTGGTTGAATCACCAAAGACCGCCCAAAATGTGGAGATGAGATGAGTACCTGGAATACTGTGCACCATTTCATGCTTAGATGATTACCCTCAGACATACAAGGCGAAGTCTCCATTGCCTGATCAACAGCATATGGGTTTGTAGTTTGTAGTCGGCAGGTCAATTTAAGTCTGAGTATGAATGACTTACGCTGACAGTACAGGAGAATGGGTTGCTCATTTTTGCAATTGGGGGAAATGCTCCCAGCTCACGACGGTTCAGCTGGTCGCCTTATGCTTCCCGAACCTGCCTTGATCCTACTTCGTTGTGGCACGACATCTGCAAAGGGACTCGCGCTTGGGTTCCCTTGGGCGCCAACTACGGCCGAACTCCAGTCAAAAGGATTAAGCGAAGTAAAGATGCATAATAGCATTGGATGCTGCACCCGGACGAAAGCACGTGTTTTCTGTAGTCATATGAATCAATAAAAGTTTTAATGAATGCCAAATGACAGCTCGCAGATAGTTTAGCGGTGAATGGCCTATGTCAGGTACTGACCCTTACAGATTGCCAGGTCGCAACGCTCCAAAACAACTCCAGACACCGAGACACGTTGCACACTCAGCCATTTTTTGAGATGTAATCAAAGATCAATGAGTGGGTCTTCTTCGACTTCCACCAAACTGGCACACATCTTCAAGAACCTCTCCCGATATTCGCTGCTCTCTGCTGTGATGCTCATGGGTCCCTGCTGATCGATGAGGTTGTAGGTTTTAACGAGACCGGTCATGGTTTTCGCGTGCAAAGTGTGCTTTGCCCAGAAGAAATCGAGGATGACAACTCTGTAGATCTCCTTTCCATGACTTGATCGGACTCCGGTGCGCCAACTGGGCGGATCCGGAGGCGCAAACGGCGGTTCTGCTGGAGGAATTGGCGCGGACTTGTACGTGTGGCCCGAGGATTGTGGTCCGGCATCAGTCGCGTCGGCCGCCGAGATTCGAACAAGGAACAGTGAATAATCCACAACATTGTGATCCGCCAAGAACTGGGTGTCCTTCTCGAGGAGTTCCTTGAACTGCGCCGCATCTGCCTTGGTAAGCTTGATGGTGTCATCGAACTCATCGGCGAGCCTGGATTTGGTGGCCTCGGACGAGAGAGCCCCTCCAGCAACGTCTCTCTCGGGAAAGAAGTACGAAGTCGGCTTGAGGTCCCACGATTCCCACGGTCCCTGCGAGTCCCCCTCTGACACGCTATCCTGGCCGTGCATGATGTTCTCCATGACAATGTGGTGGCTGGGCGCCAAACCCAGAATCTCACCGATGCTCTTGTGGGACCTCATGAGAAGATTGGTGATGCGGACTAGCAAGCTGGCCGGGTTGCTGCGCATGTGCTCGGCATATGGAAGCATCAATTCATTCTTGAAGAAATCGTGCTCGAAATGTCGCGGTACCGACTTGACGAGATATGTGCCGTCGCTCGTACGAAAGAATGTCGAGCCACTGTAGCCCATGTCTCCCATGGGCTGCAAGACATCCCTCTGCTGATGTTTCTTCTTTCTGTTGCGACTGTTGTCCTCGCTGTCAAGGGCGCCGAAGCTGCTTCTGTAGTCGTCCTCCTTGATGTGCCATGCGTCGCGCAACTCTCTGAAGACGTCCGCACGGACGAGGCTGAACAGCAGAGAGAATAGGCGGAAGAATTTGATGGCTTGAGAGAGCAGCGAAGGCTTCTGCGCAGGTTCGCCGGTGGGCAAGGCTGTCAATATGGAGTAGACGATGGAACGCGCGATGCGGACCTCGCGGCGCGTCATGATGGCGAGTTGCGATGGTACGCTGGACAGGAGAAGTCCTGAAAGACTTGATGCAGCAAGCGCCGTCGGTCCATCTGACGATGAGTTGGGAGAGCTTTTAGAACGGAACCGAGGGGCTGAGCATCAAGTGAACGACCAGGCGAGCCAGGTGGAAGGCTAGGCAGGTGCTCTCATGCATTGAAACTCGGGCGGGACCAGAAGCTCCGGAAGGACACCGCTGACGTCATCAGTCACTGCCTGACCTTTTGGATGACACGCTCAACGCGCCTCGAGTATGTGAATGCTAAAGTGGAATTCCCACGCGATGAGCCCCCATGGAAATTTCGTTTGTTGACACCAGATTCTTCCTACATGTATTAATCAGTTTATCTGAGGAATTCCTAAGGTATCTGTCAGCTCCCTCCTCAATCGTCACGTGATCTCGCGTTGGTGATAGCCGGTGGCATGTGGCCCGGCCTCACTGCTTGCCAAGCCTGGACATCGATATGCAAGACTCCATGTTGATATTCAATCTCATCGCATTTAGATAGCCGTTTGTAATTATAAGGTATCCAACCTGAACATACGAGTTCCGGTAACCGGAGGCTCAAGTAATCGATCCTAGCCAATAAATGCATCCGCCAAATCGACTTGAACTTGGCTACTCCGTTTCTGCTAGCCGCCATGGCCTCTGCTCAGACAAATACGGCGAGGGAATGCGCCCGCTATTCAGGTCCATCCGTGTCGCCCAACGACGTCGCCGACTTTCCCTGGGAGCACCCAGTTCCCAAGACCAAGTTTTGGAACGATTTACCCTACCCGCTTGCCCGGAACTTCCTCCAGGCCTGCAATGCTGAAAATTTAGCTTACATCCGGCCCGCAACCGAAAGCGACAGCGAGAAGTCGAGGCGGGAGAAACTCATGCTCTTGGACCGCTGGGTCAAGAAGAAACTCATCCAGGAAGAAGCCCTCGCGGCGCCCTGCTCCTTCTACGACGCCGACTATGTAGGTTGGGAGCGCTTAATGCTGGCCTCGGTTTCCATATCCAAGGAGCTAGGGGATTTGGCGAGGCAGGAAGACACCCTGCGCTTGCTTGTTGACCGGCGCAAAGATAGGAGTAACCTGTCGCATCTGCATAACCTTGCCGGGATGCTCGTTGAGAAGGGAGACTACGCAGAAGCCGAGCGGCTCGAGCGTAAGGTTGAGCCTTGGCTGATCTCGAAGTTGGGAAGAGGCTCACCGCAGGCACTAGGGGCGAAGAGGATTATGGTTCTTGCCGTGTGGAAACAAGGTCGGTCTCGACACGCAGACGCCGAGAAGCTGCTGAAGGAATTACAGAGTGACCTGAGTGCACTTGGCGATGGCCAGTATGCCGTGTACCGAGACGAGGAGCTAGGCGCGATGAAAGAGTTGATGACCAAGATGGATTGAAAACAAAACAATGGGGGGTTAACAGTGATCTAAACAGATCGCAATCTCGGCCTAGGCTAGCTCTCCTCTCCGTATACTCGGGTGGCCTATGGCAGCTTTGTACTCAACAAACTTAGTCTGACCCTGCCGGAACCCCACAAGACAGAGAAGAATAAGTAACGCAGATACTACGTGACACATACGTGTGCCATAAGAAATGGGCAGTTGAGAGTTATCGCCAGTGGGTACAGCCCTTAGGGGATGCCAATATTGTACTAAAGTCCAAAGCATGGCTAGTAGGTAGTTAAAGGGCTGAATATCTATTGCTTGTCTCTGCCTTGATAGAAAGCTAATAGCAAGAAGCTTACATATTTACGCAGACAGCAACATCCTTCGGCCTTCATGCCTCATACCATTCTAACAATTATCGAGCGTTGTTTCATGAAACTGGTAGCGATGGCCACGTTATTCGAGAACAGGAGCAATCGGGTGTAGTTCGAAGACTTCTACATGTCTCCCTTGCACCGTACTTGCTTCGATCAGAACGTTTACTTAACAAGAGATGTAGACGAAAATGTTTTATGCGATGGTGAAATGCTTTCCCCCTGGATTATGTGACATCTACCGTCATAATAAGAAAATAGTTATATACAAGTCATCCTAGTACTTCATAGCTGAACACTCAACCATAGATCCGCCGCATCGCCCTCAATATTCTGCATAGCCCATCCAAAACCATGGAGCACCAACGTTGCAGGGGGCACAACAAGAGCTCCCCACAGACTCGTAAACACCGCTGAATTGATCGCTCTCGCCAACGCTGACCATATGAGCCAGAAAAGCGAAAGGACAAGGACCTGGAACCGTGTCCTAAGATCGATGAAGACCAGCGCTAGACGCCGGGGCGAGAAAGGGGAGAGAGCAAAGGGGAGGAGGAGAGTGACCGAGAGCGAGTGATGGACGAGCATGAGAGAGAAGACGGGGGACGACATAGTGGAGAGAGTATAAGATCGCCAACTGAGACTTACCGCAACGCGAACAGTCGCTTTTCCGCTTGTTACTTGCGATAGGCTTTCTGGTTAGACGAGCTTTGGATACCAAGCTAGGCAGGCAAAGACGTCCTTAGTCGCGATACTCAATACTCGATACTCGATGTAGGAAGGCAATTCAGTCGAGAGCCGGTCTCGACTTGCAAGTTTCTCCAATTCGAAGAGAAAGGAAAATGTGTCGTGTCAGAAGGTAAAGCTGTGACGAGCGGAGACAGAAAGGGGTTGTTCAAAGCGGCGGGGCACGATGTTTTATCTCCTATACCATGCACAAAGCTTGCTTTCGCTTCTGTTGAAAGGTAGTTGTGTTTCGCTTTGTATGATATTTTAGAGTATAATGAGATATTGATGGGAACTAGGCAAAGTGTTCTCGACCAAGTATCTGATTGTCAGGCTTGTGCTGCTCAGCTCAAGACCGAAGTAGATGGGTCTGCATTCCCTGAGGTTCGGTAGATGAAAAGGCTCCAAACCGACCTCTTGTCGTGTGATATGACAGGATATGCAATTCCAATACACAGCGTTTCTTGAGGCTAGCTATCGCTTAGACATCATCAGTCACAATAGTCGAGACCGCTCCAAAGTCGTCTGGTGTAGCATCAAGTAAGACCGACAGAATAGTTTGTCAACGACCGCAAAGACAGATAAAGATCAGGTGAAAACAAAAAAATAGTTCGTCATTCGTGTATGTGTAAGTTCTAGCGGGCTAAATGGGTATCAATACGAAAGAAACAGGAGATGTGATCATGATCATGTCATAGTCGTACTCTTCTAAAAGTCAGCCTCTAAAAACTAGACGGCTCTTTCTCTCCTGCGACAACGAACCAGGCAAATAGTGTGACGAAATGCCTGCCGAGTCTGATTGCTAGCGAATCCTCGTTCATGCAGCCTTCAAAGTCACATCACCTTCCTCGTCACCAGAAAGCGCACTATCGCTCAGAATCTCCTCCCCATTAGCAGCCCTTCTGGCAACGTCCCGCTCCTTGTAGATCTCCTCTCTTCTCTCCGCGCCCTGGTGCAGACAATCGACATAGGTCCTGAACTTGACAATCTCTCTCAGCAAATAGCTACTCTTACGCTCCCAGTTCGCCATGGCCTTGGCCGCATTATGCCCCCTAGGCGTGAAAGCCAGCAACATGGGCGACCGGAGCTGGTTATGCTGTTGTAGCTCATTTTCGATGGACTTGACATAGGCGAGCAGTGTCTCGAGCTGCTCGGCTTCGGAGCATTGCGACGGACGCATGGACTGGCTTGGCGGTGCCCACTCCGCGATGTGAATCCTATCTCCAGGTAGTTTAACGCGGCCTCCGTTCCCGCCTACATCGAAGCTGGAGCGCAAGCTACTCTGCAAACTGCCCTGTCGACTGTGCATACTAGTGCGACCCGCGGCTGCACTACCAGGTCTCTGAGGCTGCGCACTTCCCACAGACTCCTGAATAGGGTCGATGAGCGCATTGTTAATGACGGCATCGCTCCATCCGTATTCTATATTGCTGATGCCACCGACGAGCGGATGGGTGCTCAGCCTTGCGCTCCAGTAGTTGACCGTCGTGACAAACTCCTTACTGATCTCGGGCGTGCCGACCTGGAAAAGGTGAACGGCACCGCTGGGCAGACTCAAAGCCCAGACATGTGGGCGAGTACGCGAGTATCCCGGTGGCGGCAGTGCCGAAGCGAGGGTTTGGCGCAGAGAAAAGGAACCCATGCTAGTAGCATTCTCCTGCCAGTTTCCTCCTCCGACTACAGCACCGGCGGTGTGCTTCCGGCCACCACGGGCCTTTTGGCGCATAGATTTAGTAGAGAAGGAGAATAGGCTCATCGTTCCCTTCTGGACGACGGCAAACACTTCGTTCCAATTGCGGTCCTTAGCCTTCTTGTCCACCCCGTCGAGATGATGTTTATGAATAACAATACCCTCTTTGACCCAAGGTGGTCCCAAGAGCTCAAGCGACTCATCTTCAAGCATTTGATTCCCACCAGAAAAGTCTTCACTGATGACGGACTGGGCACTATTGGCAATGGGATAATCATCGCGAATGATGGCGTGGCTGAGAGCGTTGGCGAAACCAATCGATTGCTGATAGTCACCGTATGGATAGCCCGAGTTAAAGGAGTCCATCGAAGGCGAGGTCTGCGTGCGACCCAGCGAGTACCGGCTCCAGGTAGCTGATGACCCTGCCGGGCTCCAGATGGAATTGCTGTCTTCGAAGCTTGTCCTACTCGACGAGAACCCATTCCCTCCGAATCTGGGTCGAGACCGGCTCTTGGAATTCCATCGTCCTCCCTGATTGCGCCCCCCGCCCGCCTCGTTGATACGACCGCGGACGGAGATCTGGCCTTCGGAGGGAGCCTTGCTCAAGACGCTGGGTGTACGCTTGAGCATGCCCATGACGGACAACCCGGATTGGGATTGAGATGGCGGATGGCTAGGATCGGCGCCAAAAAGAGGCAGTCTTTCGTCGCGAATGGAATTGTAGACGTCTTTCAACACAATCTCGACTTGCACTTCCCACGAACGCATAGGGCCATCAAATGGTGCCTTGACTAGGGGGCCACATGTATCAACGGGGGAATCTGAGTTGAATCCCAGAGCCGATTCAGATCGAGGGGGTGGCTTGAAAGAGGCCCTCCAGCTTGGCTTATCCTGCTCGTCTCCCACGAGAGTATTCGAGTCAGAGTCGGTCGGGCTTAGCATGCCGGATCTGGGGGGCAGGATACTCGCGCGACTGAAGGCATCGGGAACGGAATCGGCGACGGCAGACTGGATGGTGGTCATAGTATTCTTGACGAACTGGCTGCGCGTCATCTTCTGGTCAATGTCGGCCAAGTGAAGGTCGGTATTGAGTAGCATAATCGAATAGCACATAGTATGAATCACATCTAGATGAAGAATTGTTAGACAAGTGTGGCCCTTGCGACTGTGAAGGTAGGGTGAAAATAGGAAGAACAGTAATTGTCAGGACCAGGCTTACCAGTGGACTTGAAACCGTGGTTGGGATTGCAGTCACACCAGCGATTGGAGAAGGACACCAGGATCCTGTCAACCTGCTGTGTCTCGGCGCGGAAGACCAGACGTGTGCAGACCTGGCGAAGAGCGGCAATGACACTCTGGTTCTTGAAGTCGTAGAGATCCATGTAGGCGCGTAATGTCCGCTGGCGTACGGGACCCTCCTCTCCCATCCAAGCCGCGGCCTTGGCTTTCTGGATGAAGTCTTCGTCACCATCGAAGATGCCCTGGGCTTTCTGGCGCTCGTCTGCGGTCGGCTCACCAATGCTGATCTCGGGCTCGTCGAGAGGACCGTTGGGGATCTTGGGGCTTGCCTGAGTGCTGTCGACCGTGACACTCGGCACGCTGCTGCCCGATCTGCTCAAGACCGGTCGAGAGTCTGAGTTGTTTCTAGTTGCCAAGGGCACACCCAGGCTGGTCGGCGTTTGGTCACCGCCATCCGTGTTCTTTTGGAGGAGCAAGCTGGGAGATCGCTCAGGGATGGGCACATTGCCCAATGGGCTCAGGGGCTCCAGAGACATCTTGGGTTTGGGCACAGCACTAGCGGTGGCGGCTCTGCCAGTCTGCGGACGTTCCTGCTGCCTCTGACGAGGTGTGTTCTTGCTCTCACCCTCGTCACTGCTGTCGTGGAGGAAGGTGGAGTCGGCTTTGCTGGGAGGAGACTTGACGGGCACACCAGGCGGCGACCGCAGAGGACTGTCGACGGGACCTCGCCATTGCGCACTGGATCGAGTGGCGGATTGATTCTTAAGGGCCGAGGTGGACTTGACAGTTCGGATGGTGGCGCTCGGGCTGGGTTCGTACTCTGGCGAGAAGCCCCTTGTCCTCCGACTGCTGTCCGCGCGTGTCTCTGCCTCCATGACGCGTTGCGAACTAGCACGTCTGTCGGGCGTCAGGATGTCGTGGGGCGTGGGCGGGTTGCTGCCTCGCAGATACGGGTTCATAACCTGGCGCAAGCTGCTGACAGGGCTGGGTTCGGGGATGGGTAGCGCTCGGTCCTGTGTCTTGGTGAGATCGAGCTGAGGAACAGGAGGAGGCGGCATGGGCGGTTCGGCAATGGACTTCTTGCGTCGGCGGAAAAATGACGACTTCTTCTGGATGACATGCGGTGGAGCGGGAGTGGGCGCAGGCGTAGGTGTCAATGTCGATGTGGGCTCGGGGTCGCGAGTGGGGGGAGCGGACGGCGGTTTCGTCTGAGACACTATATGCTGTGTTTTGGTGTGACTGCTACTCGAGTGCGAGTCGGCTGGCTTGAGGGTCGGCGGTACCGACACGGGCTCAACCGTTGGACTGGGTGTCGCTGCTGCTACCGCCGCTGTTGTTTTGGAACCGCCGAAGAGTCTGCTGAAGAAGCCCTGTTTCTCCTTGGCAACGGAAACGGGAGCAGTGGCTGGTGCAGGGGCGACTGGTTCCTTTGACTTCTCGTAGCCCACGTGCGGAGCGGGAGCGGAATCCGTGTCGAGTGGTGGCAAAGGAGGTGCTGCCTCGCGAGATGGCCCGTATCGGGACTGGGTAGTCTTGTTGGTGCCGCTGCGAGACCGCGTGCCCTTCTTGGAGGCTTCTGACTCGTTTCTCGATGAAGCTGTGGGTGGTGGTGGTGGCGCTGTGGGCACGGCAGGTCGACGAGGGCCGCCGGGCACGGTTGGATTGGGTGCAGCTTCGTAGTCGTCCACGAGGAAAGTGTTGTTAGAGGGTTCACTCTTCCACGTGTCGGGCGATGTCAGCGATGGTCGTTCTCCGTAGTCGAAACTCGACGATCGGCCGTGTGACGACTGGGCTGCCCAGCGCGCCGTGGCCTGGGCCTGGGGAGGGTACGCGTTGGGCGCATCGACGAAGCTGCCGGTGCTGCTGCTCTTGCTCGTCTTGCCGCCTCGCGAGTGCGCCGGCCGCTTGTTATTGTTGCTGCTGCTGAGAGCGCCCGGGTGGCTGCGCTCGCGCATGCTGTTTATCCTCGACAGACCCGACTGGAAGCCCGAGCTGCTGTTACTACGGCGGCCGCGAGAGAATTGGGACGAGATCTTGCTGGCGGCGTCGTCGAAGCCTTCGAAGTCGGAGCTGTAGCTGTACGCATGCCCATGACCATGGCTGTGACCGTGACCATGGGGCGTGCTGACAGCGCTGCCACCGTACATGATGCTGCTGGCGGCGGGGCCACGGGCGGTGTTGGTCATAGAGCGGGTGGAGGTGTCGTGACGGGGCACACCATACGGATCGTCGCCGCCGTCGCCGTCGTCGTCACCAAAGCTGAAGGCGGGCGCGCTTGGGGTGTAAATGTGGCCGAGGGAGAACTGGTCGAGCGAGTTCAGCATGTTGCCCAGCAGCGAGTCGCGGGTGAAGTCTTGGTTGGGCAGCGACAGATCGTGCGAATCGCGGAGCGGCGGGCTGCGGTAGTCGGCCAAGTGGCTGTCAACGGGCGAGTCATTGTCAAGGAACGACCCTTCTGAGCTGGCCTTGGATGTCGGCTTGCGGTACGGACCACCGTTGCTATTCCCGTTGCTCGAGACGGGCGGACGGCCTCTGCTGGTGCTCCTACTCCCGATGTCGTTGTTGCCGCTGTGCTTTCTGGACACGGGCGGAGACGAGAGGAGATGATGATGATGGTGATGTTGTTGTTGTTGTTGTTGTTGGTAGGAGTTCACGATGTCGCGAGCCCTCGACACTTGAGGGGAGGTGTTGATATTGGGCAGGTTGGGGCGATGCTTGTTGGTGGTATTGTTGTTGTTGTTGGGCCGCCTCTGGCTGTTGTAATCCGGGGACTGCATGGCTGATCAGTGATGGCTAGCTGTTTGCTGCTGGTTGCTGACGGGGGGCTTGGGCTCGCGTCGGACGGCAGGGCGATGGCGTTCGGAGAGCGTTGAAGGATTGACGGGCTGGAGTTGGGGTCGGACGGGGTCAGGGTACGACGGTAGACGTTGCTGCGAGGGCAGCCATGTGCGATGGCACGGCGCAGCAAGCAAGTAAGATAGAGGCGTAGGAGGTGAAATGACCAAGCGCCGTCGTGTCCGACTGCGCGAATGAGACGTGATGTTGTCTTAGGAGGATCGCGACAGGGCTACAGTACTTTACAGCAAAGCCCAGGTGAAGACCTGAGGTGGGCGGATCAATGGCCGGATGCAAACACCAGGTGCCAGGTATCAGGTCTCAGATTTCGACTGCGGTATGCTGCTGGTATACTCGCACATCTGAGTAGCGGTGACCAATGACGGTTCCCGGGATACGATAGGGGGTACAAGAGAGAAGCGACTGAGTATACTCGTACAGCACACGCGCGGGTGTGGAATGCTCAAGTTGGTAATTGGGGCCAGATGGACACACAAAAACGGAATCAGGGGATGGGCAAAGGTCGAAAGCAGGGGGGCATCCAATCGGAAAGCAAGAAAAAAGGTAGAGATGTGTTGCATGGACGGTCGAGAAACTTGAAGAAGGTTGCTGCAGATCGTGATGCGACCCAATAATTGGCGACGTGTAGAGAGCGATGGGGGGTTGCACTGTATTAGCAATTAATTACTTTGCAGGTTTTGACACAAACAACAAATGCAGAGGTGAATTTGTTTCGCTGATAATCGAAAGAAGACGCAGAGATGCGGGTTGACTCCTCCGCTCCGTCGATTCCTCGGCCGTCAGACGATTATGTTGTTCAAACCCGATTCCAGACGACGTGGGGAGAGAGTGAATGAGAGGCGACAGACAACAGAAAATTGCGGAATGGGCAATTGACGACTCCATGGGCCCGAGGCATGATATGCAGCTGTTCCCCTGGACCTAGCCTGGATCCAGCCTAAACCCGGCAGCTTCCCCACCGCGCCTGCAGGTACAGCGCTAGCAGCCCCTCCTAATTCGGAACCCTTGTCCCAGATAGGACTGGGACAGTGGGACGTCAGGGCCAACTTCAGAGGGCCGGAGACGTGGTCGTCGCTATTGAAGACTTAGTAGAATTCATGAGACTGTTTGTTCGAATAGGTATTCAGCGTTCACCATATCTTCTTCTTCTCCTGTAAGGTACTTGGAGATAAGGTAGGGGCTATGTGTAGCATGATCTGACTGGATCTTGTCGGCTCACCATCACCCTTCGACTTGTCCAAACGCACACGCACACATACATGTCTCTTTCTGTAGGTACATGTACATAATGTAGGTCGTATACACGTACTGCATCCATTTCTCGCAGCATCCATCAGCAATCACCGCGCGTCACCACCACCCCTCAGACCAAGCAGAGGGAGCATCGGCACTGTATATCACAGATAAACAAGTTATAATGGCCTATGCAGTACCTCCCGAGCTTGGAATGTAATACCTCCTACCCTTCGTGGCAGTGACTGAAGGAGTGATGAGCATGGCGCACGACTCTTTTTGTTCGACGTTGGAATGTGATTGACGGCAGGACGGCATGGTAACCGTGCTATTTTTAAACAGTTCGGTATTGATCACAAACCAAGCGAAAACACATTTGCATACATACAACTACATGGTCTGCCGATGACACCATCAATAATGCCTCCGTGAATCGTCAACGCAGAATGGGCTCTGTCTCAGGTCACACATGCTCATCCACTCTATCTGACTGAGTATCAATTTGTGTTGCCATCAAGTTTAGGCAATCAACAACATCTGGCTTCATGATATATGTAGAGAAAACCAGGTATGAGTAAAGGCAAGAACGCATCGTACAAAGTGCATCATCAGAGGTAAGGGTGTGCATGTGAATCCACGCCCCGTGACGAGCCTCAAAAATCTACAGACGGGAGTAAACAGCAGAGAAAACACTGCAATTCGCGTCATTGTTGCCAACTCGCCAGCGACATAGAAATGTCCGACAGAAGCAGCTTTTGAAAACACCGTCAACTTGTCGCCATAGCTGGTGTTCAAGACATGTTTCAAATTGTCCACGTTGCTAAGATGACATGATTCTCAACCACTCCGATCCTCTCTCACCTTCATATGCAGGCCCAAGACTCTACTACTGCGGGGGCTGGTGAGGCGTGGTGAAACGGCATGTGGCGGACTGAGCGAGAGGAGCAGTTCGGCAGATGTCTGTTTGCGCGACCAGAGTGTGGCAACGGTGGCAAGTGATGTCTGTGCGAGCGAGACAGTCGTGACGATCGACGTTTGGCCGTGACATAAGGTACTATGTTGGTTGAAGGGTTGTTTGCTCGCTTGGAGAGAATCTGCAGACTCGGTGGAACATTTATACCGCCTGTTAAGGAGAGACGGATGTGACTTTGACGGAATACCTAGGTAGGTATTGTAGGGAATAGGGGTCCAGGGGTCCAGAACGGCCAGGCGCTGAAGAACTGGGCATCAAGGATGATATGTGTTGATTGCACGCCGAGAGTTCAGATTGAAGGGGTCACCGTTCTCACCATCTCCTGCCGGACAACTTATAAACATACATTACCGACGCTACACAATCCCTCCTCTACCAGTCGTAGGCCGTGATATGACCATGTCACGATAGCACTTTCCAAGTAGTTCCTCGCCTCTAAGCAGACATATTCAACTATTGGACCAGCCTATGACCTAGAATGATTTTGTACTAAACTGCGCGAATCTAACATGGCATGCCAATTGTTGTCAATACTTCTGTAGGTACAAGTAGGTTCAAATAGGTTCTCCGTGACTACTGACACCGCCCGACCCGCTCAAATTTTTATACTTAATTCGATGTTCTGGTGAACAAATCACTGGACTTTAGCTCAAGCACCTCGGCGCCACCTTCGAGGGGTCCGGACGAGCCGTATAAACCAAACGCGCGTGGCTAACTCGGCATCATCAAGAAACATCCACTAGACTTTGCGTATGAGAATCTCCTCTACCGTGCCTTAAGCCGCCCCGGAGACCATCAATGTGTTTTTATACCGCTTCATCTCCAACGTCGCCGTGACGCGGGTCCCCAGCGATGGCATCTCAACAGAGATGATAAGCTCTAGTCGCACTAGCCATTGCGCGCTTTGCCTACGACACTGGGCCACGGCCTCTCGTCGCTGACCTCGACTCCGGCCTTGACCCACGCCGGGTGACCCGTTACCGTCCTCCGCCTCCGGGTCGGGACACGAAGCGGCGGGGGCCGTGAAGAGGAACCCACCCTGGTCAAACTGCAGAGTCGGCACGGATGAAAGTTCTGTGCTGGCAAGATGAAAGTCGGATAAGTTCACCTGTGCATGTGGGATGGGAGCCGAGTAGTCGTGTACAGTGGGTGGGAGCGGCGACGCGTAGACGTCCGGTTTGGGGTCGGCGCAAAGCTCAACTTGGAAGGGCTGAAGAACTAGCTGAGAGTAGGTGTTTAATTTACATGCGTGAATCTTTTTAAGCCTCCATGATGGGCACTTGGTCACGCGGGTACCAGATCAGTCGAGGTTTTGCGCCTCAAGCCAAAATGCTCGCCTTGCGAAGTGGGCAGCCTACAACAAAGCCCAGCTCTAATGTACGCCTCATTATCTTCGACACGAGAGACGTACCAACACAGAAACTTACTCGAGCACAGATCTGCGGGACTTTATCGTTCGCCATTGGCCGTTGGCCTGCATCCTCATCGCTATCTGGGCCCTATGAACCAGTTGTGCGCCATCTGGAAGGAGACAGCCGACCATGCGCCCGATACTGGTTTGAGTGGCAAGATGCATAGGATGGCGATATTGATGAGGGAACCTGGACCAGCCCGATGGCTACTGGAGTGGTGATGAAACTCGTAAGTATGAAACTTGTGAGAGTCAAACGCGGAATGCAAAAACAACGGCTATAACGTACACCACTAATATCAATACAACATGTTTCAAGAATTATGGGTGGCAGCCGCATTTCAAAATCCGCCGCAGAGGCTCTCCCAGTTCTCGAGAAAGAATGGAGTCAATAACAAGCTCTCAGCTTACACAGCTGTCGCACAGTCTATGGGCAAAGCCCGTGAGATACGTACAGTGGTCATCGGCGCCGGCGCAAGTGGTTTGAATGTTGGCAGAAACGTCAAAGAGCACATGGAGAATGTCCCGCTTCAAATATGCGAAAGGAACAATGTGGTGGGAGGTACGTGGTTGGAGAACAGGTACGATAGTCTGCATGCTCCGTTTTCGCACTCGATATTCGCTCTCTTATTACGTGTCTGGCGGCTTCAGTTTCTTTCATGTTATTTAGTTACCCCGGCTCGCCCCGGATGCTCATGCGATATTGAATTCCACCATGAATTGACAAGGTACATTCAGGGTTCCCACTGGGATTCTGCGAACGGTCCGGAGCACTCAAAGTGGTAGCAGCCGAAGCTTCTGTGTTCCTAATGTCATCTCCTACTGGACAACCAGGGTTCTCGATGCCGCTTGGTACATTGTTTATCTGGTCATCATATTGGTATCTCGTCGTCGTATTGGGATAGCATACTCTACCTAGTCGAGTGCTCTTCACTTCACTGATGCACTCAAAGTCTGCATCACTTTCTTGGTCGTGTTCGTCATGTTGATCATCTCTGCTGGTTACGGTGGACATCCTATTGATCGCAGCTACGACTACGAGTCGCTCTCGCACATTCCCCAATGGATTCAAAGGTATAGTAATAGTGTTCGTGTTCGGGGCATGGGCTACAGGCTGACAAGAAATCATTGGCATCACTTCGGGAGAAGCGAAGTGCACCAAATGGGAACTCCCACGAGCGTGCAATAGTCTGGGTATCTGCATTTTTCTGATCTATCTATCAGCCTTTGATTACATTACGGTTGTTGAGCCGTACACCCATCGGCTTCTTCTCGTCACGAGCGGGACAATTGCCGCTTCACCCTTCATCATCGCCATGAAGAAGTAGGCACATCACTAAACGCTGACCTAAACTTTATCTGGATCACAGGCCGGGCAAGTTCAGAGGTTCGAAATGTTAAAATGTCGTCAACAGAGCCTCATTTACGGTCATGCAAGCAATCAGGCGAGGCTGTAGAGTTGCATTTATCTCTAAAGGTAAATGGGATGTTGCTCTTCAGTCGTGTATTGGTGTGTTACACTGAAGACTTTCATTCGATCAGTCAACCTTTGACCGTCTGCAAATTGCAGGACCTGATATGGCCACCTCGGGTCTTTAAGGAGCCTCTCCTTTTCTATATCCCATTATTTATTTACTTCCTTGTTATTAGATACAGCCTAGTGTTCCAGTTTCTACTTGCACTAAGGATTATGCTGATGGACATCACGTCACGAGCGCTATGTCCGACCTGTTTCCGTCCACGTTCAGAATAGCATTGTTTCACATCAACCGAGGATAGTTCGACACGAAAACAAAAAAGGGCATAATCAGTCGAGATTTCGAGAGTTTTGCAGGTTCTTACGTTACTCAAATCTCGACGGCGAATCCAAGCCTCTATGTGTAAGCCTTCGCTATCTCCGCCAAACCCAGAACAACTGCATCGAAAAGGACACGTCATGAGGTAATAGTTCATAACACGTTTAATGGTCGTATCGTTCTCGTCATTCAACAATGTAAGTTTTCGGTGCCGTAAAATGTCGTCCACTAGTGACGAACGAAGGCAATTTGTTTTAATGACGTCCACCGCAGTGACCGCTACGTATCCGACAATACCTGCGACGTGATCATGAATCCCTTCTATGCTATACCAATGTAAATATCATTACAAATACCTTCTCTCTGATTCGTTCCGAGGTGGTTGAACCATTATTTATTGAAGTAACGCAGCTATTTCACAAACGTTCAGCAATTAAATGCTGTTAGGTTTTACAAATAATATCTTGACTTTATTAAGTGCCTATTGTAGATCTGATTTAATTTGCTCTGCTGCATGGTCACTGGCAGGAGCTGCCCCTGCGCTGCCCTAGATTTAGGGCGCTGCTAGGTCGGTCAATACCTTATCAGAGTTACATCCGACGTGCCGAACAAGACACTATTTCACCGATCCAGCGCGGATTTATAAGCTCGCCCGCGCCACACATTACCAGGACAATGTGCCCTCCCCAAACTCCCCATAAACATCTGGAACCCAAACAGTCTCGCACAATGTGTCACAACCCATGCGTCGATGTATGAACTACTGGACGGACGGCGTGTCAGAACGCCAGGCGACATTGCGGAAAATCAATGAAGATGTCTAAATACGGGCTGTCGATCGCTTTTGTCCCAATAACGAATTCGAACGACAGCGAACTGGGCGATCTACGAAAGAACATGCGAAAACTTCCTTAAGTGCACCTTAGTGCAGGCCACTTTCCCCGGTCTCCGCCATATGCTTCTGGCAACTCAGCATCATCTTCAGTTGCTCACTGACCTCGTCTAATCTTCCAAGCACCTTTTTGTTTCCATCCACAAAGGCTAAGATGGAGTACGATATGCCGACGTCCTCACAGAACTCTCGCACCAGCACTTGTGCCTTGCGTAGATTATGCCGCGGCACACGCGGAAATAAATGGTGCACCGCCTGAAATTGGAGACCGCCATGAATAAAGTCGAGCCACGCTGGACAGTCCACATCCATGGTCGTGCGGAGTTGTCGCTGAGGGAACGACTCCGCCTCTCCGAGCTCGGATGTAGACATACCCCAGTGAGACAGGGTGATCTGGACATGGAGAGGCATCGTGACAATATGCGACACGAGAATGAAGGCTATACGTACTATCCACGTCGGGAGGGCACGCCACACCAAGCAGTAGCCGAATAAGAAAACATAGCAGGCCATGAAGACGATTTCAGTGGGCCGGATCCACCATGCCTTGCTGCCGCCGAGCGAAGATGATCGGGTTGACAAGACATGGAGCCACGAGAGCAAGTACAGGTTGAAGCGGGCGATACCCATGACGGGGTAATAGGTATACCGCTGATAAGGGACCAGAAAGTTGGCTACCGCATCCCAGGCGAAAGTGAACCCTTCGTAGTACGTCGAGTTGATCGATCGGAAGAAGGATGGACACGTTGCGAACAAAGGCACATTCTGGATATCTGGGTCGTGCTCCTGCAAGACGATCAGCAACAAATTTCGAATCTGGAACGCAGGAGCAATGCAGAAGAACTCACGGGCTGGTTTGTGACAAGATGATGAACGTTATGGCTACTCTTCCACCAGCCGATGGACATGCCGCAGCAAAAGTCCGCCACGAACATCCCGATGAGAGTATCTATCTTGAAGTTGTGTGTTATGGCCAGATGTCCAGCATCGTGTGCTGTGAACATGATCTGATGCTGTGAATGACAACTTTCTTAGCAGAAATGGGATTGCTCCTGGCTTCGCTTGACTTACCCAAAAAAGCCCGAGGAAGACTGCTGAAGTCAAGTACCATGCGCAGCGCAAAGTCAACAGGAACATAAGGAACAGCAGCGTGTACCGAGAAAGTTCCTTCCCATACTCGAAGAGCGGACAGACATATAATCCTTCATCTCGGACCCTCTGGTGTAGGAGGCGATACTTCTCAACGACCCGCAGTTGCACAGCTGGATCTAAAGACGGATACTTCTGAGTATCCTGCTCGATTGCCTGCCGTACCGCCCAGTCTGTGTAATCAGGTTGGGACGGCGAGGATAGCTTGCTCGACATGTTCGAGGCAGGACACATTCGGTTTCTTATGGCCGATGGCAGCTTATCAGAGTTCGATTCTGCCCGTACCACGCCATCAACCGCGCTTGGAAATTCCCCCACCAGGATGGACTTCTCATTCAGGTCGTTCTTGGGCATGGGCGACTCGTGGTAGAGGCCTCCTCGAATCGGTGGAGTCAAGTTGGTCCAGGGCCCCGGAGGTATCCTTCCAATTTGGTAGCATCGCATCGTTTTGAGGGTGGCGATCGAATGATACCTGCAACATCCAAAACCACATAAGAAGACATTAGCGATACTGAGCACACGGGAAGGCTTTGGCTGACGGCATGGTCTCTCCTTTGGGCAGATGGATGGGCGACGAGAAAATGGAAATGGGAAGAATGGATGGATGGCTGTGAAGCGCGATAATGGACCAATTTACACCGTTATCTCGTCCGTGGCATCTCTTCCCACCATGTGCAGAATGGCCAGACGTCCACCGGGATGTTTGCGTAGCCAGGAATCCAGACGCAAGACAGCGCCCTCAAAGATGACGATGATGTGCCCATTTGCAATCATGCCCTTGATATCTTGCGGCGTCAAGATTCTGTCTCTTGGGGCAGCCATTGTTACGATCCAACCGAGTGTG
Source organism: Xylariaceae sp. FL1272 (assembly GCA_022432385.1). Classification (NCBI taxonomy): domain Eukaryota; kingdom Fungi; phylum Ascomycota; class Sordariomycetes; order Xylariales; family Xylariaceae; species Xylariaceae sp. FL1272. The sequence goes on from JAJJXC010000017.1 coordinate 870,831, forward strand.
CGCATCTAGTCGGCATGCGAAAAAAGAGTGACGATTGTGAGGGCACGGAGTGATGAATAGACGAGGGCAGGTACACCTAGGGGACCACACAGGACAGGACTGGAAGTTTCGACTACGCGATCGAGCGCTCTTCAAGTGATCAAGTGAGCTGTTGAGTCCACAGACATTCACTATCCTGTTAATGGTGTGAAGTTTTGCTGTCCACGGCTTCTGAATCACCGGGCGAAGTATGGACAAGCATTGTCAGGCCGCGTACTTGTATACCGGCTGAGTTCACATACCAATGGCAGTGGCATGGCGGCCCACGGGGCGTACAATGACGGGCAAAGTACTGGCGATAAGGGGCTCGATTGACGGTTGACAGGCGGAGTATACTGTAGTAGTAGGTTTCATTGAGACACCAGCTAAGAATCTAGATGAGCTACAGGGCAACATACCCACATGTCGAGAGGCTGAGTCGCGCAAGTATGAAACCGGATAGAACGCAAGAGCATTCAGCACTACGCACAGTGTAGTACGGTTAGACACAAGAAATCGACATGGAAGACGAGAGGATCTCGCCTTGGCATGTAAAACAGGAACGGGCATGATGTGAGGATGGGGGGGCGTGCGACAACCACCACCTGAGGGATGGATTCGTGCCCCGATGCGCAAGAAAGCAAAAGTGCTCGAAGTGGCGATGATATAGGGGTGATTGTCGGTGGACTTGCAAAGGAACCTTATAAGTTACGCGTCCCAGGATGCAGTGGTTTCCATATTAGAAACCCAGGCCCCTGCCAGGTACATCTGTCAGGCCCAGGGTGAGGTCTTCAGCAAAACGCATTTGTTTGATTCTGTCGGAAAGATCACAGTGAGGCTCTACATACACTTCCCCTACCTTACGTTGAGGCCTCACCTCAATAAAGTCATGGCAACGATGAACCTTTGAAGGGTGCCTAGGTACCTTATGCTCCTCATTGGATGTTTCCAGGAGCCGGGTAACTGCCCAGCAAATGGCCGACCTAGATCCCTGTGAACCTCCACTGTCGACTGTGCGCTGGCCCCTGGAGCAGTTCATTACGTACCTGACAGCGCTAATGAAACCCCACGGCCTAGCCGGACCCTTTCCGCAGTCTGGTTGTAGCACCTGGCTGGGGGTAGACGCAAAAGTGGCCTCTGTCAAAGGCAAACTTGGCGCGCTTGAAATCAATTGATGGATAACAGCTTCGACAGTGATGCACGACGAGAGATGGGGTTTGACGCGACGAATGGCCTAGACTGCTAGCACTACCAGACACTAACAGTACCCCTTATTGCTGACCCCACCTCGGCTAGGGCCCTTCGCAGAGCCTGGTCGACTGTTGCTCGCTGTATACTGTATAATCGCAAAGTTCTTAGACTCTACTGCTTGTATGCTCTGCCGTTTCTACCCCGTACGAGTCAAAGGACGACGAGAATGCAAGTGGAGTGGCTTCCAATCACCAGCGCGTTCACTGCGCAAACCGACCGGTGTGCGGTTGCTAACCTACCTTAGGTACTTAGCGAGCTTGATTGCGTGGGACGACGCGCCAGCCTTCCGGTCTCAGGTCTACAGTCACACCGTTGACACATATTCCCATGAGCACAACGAGTAAACAAAGCGCCTTACCTAAATATCTGTGGTCTGACGATCATATGAACATATTTGTAGTGGCAAGCTTACTTGAAAGCTGCCCATTGCATTTCAGCACAGTTGCCGCGTGGTATTCAACCAAGCAACAATAGTAGTGATGAGCAGCCGTAGCGCAGAGTGAGTAGCTGTAATTAATCAACATCACACAATTGAAGTTCAACATTGAATCATCTACGATCTCGGGAGATTCTCATCATAGTTTCAGTCCTGTATGAGCTAACAACACCCTTATACAACAAGAGTGATGCCTTGGCGAGGGATTGTAGGGGCACTTTTGGAGTTCTCACAGCCTAAACAAATGTGATCTTGATAGGTGAGATTTGACACCGAATTCAAATTAATCATGCGAAGCACCGCTTCATCAACGGCATGAAGAGGGCAGCAGTATATGTCGTAATGAGGTTGATATGGATGCATAATGTATACAAGCTCACCTTCGACGTGACCTAGCGTTCTCTCACCTCTGGCCTGACCTACTCTATGTTAGTCTCTGAGACGACGCGTGCTAATAAAGTTCAATCATTTAAAATCTAAACCCAGTGCACTTGCCATCTGCGTACATGTTACTATTCCGCTAGATTGTGCAGTGTCTCGGGAGATGACTATGTGTATATAAGAAAAAGAAAACAACTTATCACCAATCCAAACTTGATGTAGTCATGTCTTTCAGTGATGACGACGTTTTATGGGGCTGACTCGGTGCAGAGTCGGTGCATTTGGGCATCTACATACGCACGTGGCGTTGAACCCTGCCGAGCCTGCTGTACCTTTGTGCATTCGGCAGCTTCTAGAAACACTCTCGATAACTCATTAGGTACGTTGGCAGTTTGGCTCGGCTGGCTTCCAAGGTTGTCCGCATGCAGACAACAATGGCCTGGAAATGCCCCCAGAAGCTCCAACCGAGCATCCAATACCAGAAGTTGGACCCGGCTGGAATTGGCAGGTCCCCAGATTCTTGGATGCGCCGGCCCCGTAGCTGGCGGCGCAATCTCCGTTATCACTGCACTTTAACCTCCCCCAGCCAAGATTGGCTCGCCAGCTGCATGATCTTCCTGTTCCGAAGCCATCTCGGCCCCGGTGCACCTCGGGCTCCCTACCAACAGTATCGCCTCACCATGCGACGTTCATGAGCGATCGGCCTAATGTCTTGGCGCTGTGGACATGTTTAAGGAATCCTTTCGCTCAGAATACGGCGGGCGTTCCTAGCCAAGGAGCTTCTCGCGAGCCTGAGAGGGAGATCCGCGACGGTCAGAGTATCAATAATTTGGTCCCATCAGCACAGATCAGGTTTTCTCGCGAGCGTCTCCGCCACCATGGCTTTCGTCAAATCCATTTCCCGGGCTTCGCTCGTCGCTGCTACCTGCTTTGCTTGGCTCCCCTTGAAGGCTTTGGCCAGTGGCGCGTTAGAAGCCCACATCGGCGCTGAGGGCAGCATTCTCACGGGACCTGTGGACGGTCGCATTGTTCTCATTTTTGCTCCCAGTGGCACCGACCCTCTGGATGACACCGATGTCACTTCGTCGCCCAATTACATGTTTGGCATGAATGCCTATGGGTTCACCGCCGACGGCGAGATTGTCATGTCCGGCGGAAGCGCCAATGGCACTCTGAAGGGCGTCTGGGGTTGGCCTGTCGTCAACATGGACGCTGTTCCCGCCGGGCAGTACAGCGTTCAGGCATTCCTGAATCCATACGATAAAGCAGAGCGCAGTGATGGGTCCGTGGTGTATTTGAAATTCCCATGCGGTGACGGCGCACCCCCTATTGATGGCGTAGGGTCACTACAAACGCCAGTTGTGGACGTGGAAGTCACCGGAGAACCGCAAACATTCAACCTCACGTTTGACAGCGTGAGCCCGGTCCCGGAACTCTCGGGAAACGAACGTGGAGGCTGCTCCCAGGGCAATTACGAGGATACAGAGCTTCTCAAATATGTGAAGATCCGCAGTGACAAGCTGAGCGCCTTCTGGGGTCGAGACATGTACGTTGGCGCCAACGTTCTGCTTCCAGCCGGCTATAATGCTACGGACAAAGAGACGCAATACCCTGTTCTATATGCGCAGAACCACTGGACGGGCGACAAAACCTCTTACGGATACTTAACCAATAAGGCTTTTACTGCTGCTTGGGATAATGGCATCATCAATGGGTCATCCACGGCTCTGAACGGGAAACCGGCACCTAAACTCATCATCGTGACCTTCCGCCACGAAGCTCCCTATTACGATGACTCCTACGCAGTCAACACTGCGAACCTGGGTCCTTATGGCGACGCACTCAACGATGAGCTGATTCCTTATCTTGAAAACTCTTTCAACATGATCCCCAAACCCTACGCCCGTGTCCAGGATGGTGGTTCTACAGGTGGATGGGAGTCGATCGCGAACTTGGTTTTCAGGCCGGATCTCTTTGGCACGTGCTTCTCATCCTATCCCGACTCTCTCGACTTCCACCGACATCAAGACATTCAACTCTATACAAATGAAAATGCTTACTTTAACGCGGACGGATCTTCGATCCCCTCAATCCGTACCTTTAGCAATAATACGCAAGTTGTCCTGGCCAGCACCATGCAAGAAAACCATTGGGAGTTGGTTTTTGGTACCTCGTCGCGCTCGTCGTTGCAATGGGATGTCTGGAATGCAGTTTTCGGAGCTCAAGGCTTGAACAACTACCCCCTTGAGCCTTGGGACAAAGTCACTGGCGAAATTTATCACGGCGCAGTCCAATATTGGAAAGAATTCGACTTAGCCAACCACATTATCACAAACTGGGATAACCAAAAGAACCTCGGGGAGGCCTTGCGCAACCGTATTCACCTCTACGTTGGGACACATGATGACTACTTCCTGAACGAAGGCGTTATGGAATTCGAGAAGCGAGTAAACGGTCTCGGCGGATCCAACTGGGCCAATGTCACTATTCTTGAAGGCCAGAGCCACGGTGGCAATTATCAGCGGCGTGAGATCTGGGACTATCTCACGCTCGTGGACACTTGGGTGAAGGACCATAGTCCCGAAGGTAAATCACCGTTGACAACCGCATCGACTCATCCTTCGACACGAGGAAACAAGTGGGAAGATGTTATCAGAATCGGTGGGCATCAGGCGGCATTGGCTCGCCAGGTCGAGCCCGAGCTCACGATCAAACATTCGGCTAAATGCGGCGCTAAGATTACGGCGACGGCAGGCCGCTGGGACCCAGGAGTGAAGCTCCAGGCGCAATGGTTTGTGGACTCAAAGCCGAGTGGGACCCCGTTTGCAGTAGTGCAAGATGAAGTGGTCAGGTTTACTCCAGGGACGAAGCAAACGAAATTCGATATTTCGTTGCGCGTTACGGGAACGAAGCGCAATTATGCCGACGAGATTCGGGAGACCAAGCAGGAGTTGGTATTGCTTTGAATACGATCGAATCAGTTTGCCACGTATATGATACGATCATGAATAATGAATAACTGTACAGTAAAGCTAATCAGCATTAATATGGTGTCGTTTTACACACCAAAAACCTTGACTAGAACATGATGTCCGCCACCTAATGTGCGTACGAGAAGTTACTGAAAGACCGGAATAGAGCTAGTGATACTACGCTGCCGTTTTACCGTACTTGTCATTTTGTGTAAGCTTTCGAGCAGCGATGAGTACCTAATGAGCATGTCAACTACTTTTCAATACAAATTTACCAAGTTCTAGAGAAGCCCCTGCCTTCATCGAAGCTGCACTACCTTGAAATATACCTCTTCGATCATAATATTTCCTGAGTAACGGGATATGCCGAGCCAGAAACACCCATTGTTGCTACCTAACATCTCGTTGTCTGCGTAACAGGCATTGCTACATTGCCTTGCGACCAATTCCTACCCCGGTGCCTTCATTGGCTAACGTTAAAGTTGGAGAGTCGAGTTATTAGTTGACCATTTCGTCACACTAGGACTAGAGTGCAAATGTTCTGTGTAGCAGCCTCGGAATTGGCCCGAGTAGTTAGGAAATACCAATCATCCAGAGTCCGACCGAGAACCAGCTGCGATGCGTGAGGCGCTGAAACAGTACAAAGTGTAGTTGCCACGCAACAAAAATCCAACAACTACTTTTTACAGAGTGCACAAATCAACACGCAACACATTATTCTAGGGAAGCTATTCTTTTGATATCCATGATGTTTCAAAAGAATCAGATAAAACTGGGAAGATGCTCGCGTTATGGTGAACGCTTATTATTCGTGTGACAGTGTCATTACTGCATCAACCACGAAGGAGAACAAGCGTAGTCTGTCGACCATCTTACTCCGCTTTTCTTAACAAGGACAGTACAAATCGAATCAGCATTCTTCCGCCATGTCTTGTGAATAAAGTATTCGCCAAGCTATTGGTATGCTGTAGCAAATGATAGGCTTGAATGGATATGCCAGACTGGTGTACAAGACTCACTCATCTACTTCACCTACCATGAGTTTGATTACGTATTTTTCCAAACACGAAAGGTAACTATGGTACCCTTAGTCTATACTCGAGTATCCGACGTTCCACTCATCGGCCATGGCTAACTACACTGAGATGACTACATGGGAGAATGTGCACTCGGCCATTTCGAGGCACTGTCAAGCTTTAATAGCTTTTACAATCGGCTTGAACATTGTCCATGCTTCCGCATTCAAAACAGATCGCCCCGTATTGTCTGATCCAGCAAAGTGACGGATGCTGGAACTATTTCAATGTGTTAGACCAAGTTGTTCTTTTTTCCCCAAGTCTTTACCGACTGCCACCTCTACTAACTCTTCAATAGTATAATGGGAAGATAGAGAGATGTGCTGGAGATGTGAACGCGCAAAAGATACTTGGGCAGGAGCTTGAGATAGTTTCTTGCGCTGAAAAGTCGTGCCTCTTTTATAGATAAGAAATGATGAATGTGAAGCATAACTGCTATCTTGCTCTTCGCACACAGCATATAGTATTGCAAGGCATTAGCATGAGACCAACTGACCTATGCATACCTTACATACGTCGCGACATTTCTTCCTACAATCATCCACTCAAACATGATACTCATATCTGCTAAATGATCATATGAACAGACAATGCTACCTTCAGAAGGCCAGATAAGGCAAAAGCACTTTTGAGAAGCGCGCCCTCACAATAAGTCACAACACCATGGAGGGGTCGCAATCTCCGCCTATTCCTATCCAGGAAGCTCGCTCCAAATCACTGCCGTACACCCAATTCTACTCATGATCCAGTATCACCACTGTGGCTTAATCTCACCCCCAAAGATCTTTTCAAGGTTGCCTTTTGAGACCATCCCACGTTGCATCTCCAGAGGTTTTGGTCTTGATGTTGTGTTGCGCTGGTCTTTGCCCTCGCTGGCTTAGGAGGTGGAATCAAAGGCCCCAATCCATATATCTCTTCCGAATCACAGTAGTGACCCTTATCCAGCTCCGTATATCTAAGAGCCTCATAATGCACTTACAATCCGTTGGTATTTTAAATGACAGCGACTATCGTGCCTCGTGCGAATTAATTAAGAGAATGCTGTATAGATCAGGTTCTACGCGTGCGACAACACGAGTGAACCGTTCCTGCAGATAAGTGTAGTGATTGGCTCCCCAACTGCCACATCCAATGGAGAACCCCTGAGGCTAGAACAGTGAAAGCCTCCGGATCAGGAAGCATATGTAGCCCAATCCCTGATGTTTTGCCCAATGAGCACAAGAGTCAATGCCCTTCCCCCGAACCGCACCGACTTGGCAGCGGAAGCTACAAAGCCTACGCGCCAAAAGAGCTTGTTCATCTCAAGTCCAACGTTGCTATATCACAATCAAGGAAACTCCTGTCGCTGGAAATCGCGGTGGGTGTTATCCCGTGACATGGCAGCGGTTGCAAATGGTGCGGTGCGGGTCAAGAGGAGATGACAATGTCGCCTAACGTCACGTATGATTTGATTGAAAGATACTCGAAAGGCCAATATGTCCAAATGTAGGCACATATAATGTTTATCTCCCCCCAGGTTCATCTTCCACAACAGCGATGATCATTTCCAGACAAGGTGCCCGTGTCCATACACTTTGACCTCCATTCACAGTTGTACATCATCGTCATGGCATCTTCTTTCATGTCCCTTGCCTCCGCGGCAAGCTTGATGGCAATTCTGCCCACTGCTCTGGCTGGCTTCTCCGCCAGCTCCCAGGAGAATGTAGCTGTGTATTGGGGTGCGTCATTAATGACTTCCCGATGACAACAGGCTATAGAAATTAATAGTCTACTAGGTCAGAATTCATATAACCAAGCCTCGGGCCCCTATGTCCAAGAACGTCTGGCATATTACTGTGACAGTGAGTAATGACTATCAGATATTAAATAGAGCTGCGCTAATAGTATCATCCCTAGACAACGATATTGATGTGAGCCTCATGAATTACTAGAGATGTAAAGAGGTACACGCTCTAAAGTGCGATTGTCGCAGATCATACCCATTGCGTTTATGAACGGTATCACGCCTGCAGTTACCAACTTCGCCAATGCGGGGGACAACTGCACTGCGTTTGCCGATAACGCCAATGTCCTGGATTGTCCCCAGATTGAGTAAGTTCGTCTGATGGACTGCTAGCCTTCCTGGTTTCGTTACCCGCTGACTTGGATCTCAGGGAGGACATCAAAACATGCCAGTCCAAGGGCAAGACCATTCTCATTTCACTCGGTGGTGCCACGTACTACCAAGGAGGATGGGCCTCAACCAGTGCTGCTGAGAGCGCTGCACAAATGGTTTGGGAGATGTTCGGCCCAGTCACCTCGGGGAGCAGTGTAGACCGCCCCTTTGGCTCCGCAGTCGTCAACGGTTTCGACTTTGACTTTGAGAATCCCGTGAATAACCTCCCAGCTTTCGCAGCCAAACTCCGAAGTCTTATTAACGCCAGTGGCACCACTTTATACTTGACGGCGACCCCTCAATGTGTCTTCCCTGACGCAGCAGATGGTGCTGCACTTAATGCCGTTTCTTTCGACTTTATAATGATACAGTTCTACAACAACTGGTGCGGAAGCCAAAACTACAGCCCCGGCGCCACTACCCAGAATGCCTTCAACTTTGATGTCTGGGACAACTGGGCTAAGAACACCAGCCCCAATAAGAACGTCAAGATTTTGCTTGGTATGCCGGCCAACACTTTGGCTGCTGGAAGCGGCTACGTGACGGGCTCTCAGCTATCAAGTGTGATCTCGTATTCCAAGAGCTTCAGCAGCTTCGGCGGCGCTATGCTGTGGGATATGTCTCAGCTCTATGCAAACAGTGGATTCTTGAGCACAGTCGTCTCGGATCTCGCCGCACCGGCAAGTGGCACGGGCGGCGGTGGCAGCAGTGGTGGTGATGGAAGCAGCGGTGGCACCGTACCTCAATGGGGCCAGTGCGGGGGAGAGGGATACACGGGTCCCACGACATGTCAGTCGCCGTACACTTGTGTTGCGTCTGGTCCCTACTGGTCAGCGTGTCAGTGAGGACAAGTAGCTGTCAGAGGGAAGGTTGACGAGGACTGCTGACTCTCCTACTCCGAGCATGATTCAATGTATATATTTACGGGCTACGTTCCAGATTACGAACCGCTCAATGAACATATCAAATTGAAGTTACTATTTCCTCCTAAAAGGTTAGCATGTCCATCTCTTGCAGTATAAAACTGAGCAAGAGTCTTGTTGGCATGATGATGATAGTACACATATAATCAAGGACGTGTGTTTTATTAGGAACAGTCACTCATATATATCGGTAGCGGGAGGTGACGAAGAGCGTTGAGTTTAAGATATTGAGGAATACACTAGAAGCGATAGTGTATAAACATTGGCTAGAAATTACTGGTCTTGTTAGGAAACCAAGCACAAGAGATAATCGCGTCAGCTGTGGAAAATGAACTTTGAGGCATTAAGTAGGTCGCTCGAGAAAAAGTGATAGGAGACTGCGAGGTGTAGTAAGTCCCGATGGGTCTGAGTAATAAAATTTATTCATCGAATTTGAACAATAGAATATAAGAATGACTATTCGGGCAAAGCTACGCTCAACATCCCGCAGTTTGATACTAACTTTGTGCCCGGAATGTGCAGCACGCGGGAAAGCTGAATAAGATTCTCTATTCTTGTTAGTATAACCATGCATAGCTGACATCTATTTATGATTCCTAATCGCTGCACGTGTGCTGGTCGGCGTTGAATAAAAGATCACGACATTAGTTTCTCGGCTAGATTATTAGAGCCCGGTCAGCAAGGAGGGCCTGAAATCCGAATTTAGAATAGCTGCTGAGTCGTCACAAGTTGCCTGATATAGACGTATTCGCATGCATCTAACTGCGGAGCTATATTCCGGTCAGTTCCTGGTCATCATTTGCTCACAAAATATACAATAGTAGTGATGCCTGGGGTTGCAGTCTGCCAATGGACTATCAGCATTGAGCGAGACAGCAAGTTCACAGATTGCATAGCCCAAGTGAAAGGAAAGAATGACACTGTAACCTGGGTCTCTGTTGACAAGAACAAAGAGCCCAATGCCCCGACAGAGGCTGTAATAAAGATTCTCTAGGCTTTCTACGACAAGCTAGTCCCTAGAAACACAAACTCGGACTTAGCAATGTTGTTATCCCTTACATTTAACAAGTCTTTTGGAAAGACAACGTGTGCAATCTTGCTGACAGCAGTGGCAGAATGGATACGAACGGGCCCGACAGTTGCCACTAATGCTTTGCTCAAGCGCAAAGGCGAACGAAGACGGAGGCATATGGGGATATTCTGACAATCGGTAACCAGTCAAGGGCATTCACGTTCGACTTAGCCCAGAAGTTATTTATTCAGGTGTGTTCCAAGTCAGTCGTGACTCATTCCCGAGACGTGCTGAATCTCACGTCTGCGTCGTTAAGGCCAGAAATACCCTGTACCATTGGGAATTCTATTGGAACACCTGGAAACAGTGGCCTCGATACTGAGCGCACCTAAGAAAACCTGACGAGGATACACGGAGATTGCTATCGATCTGATGTACTCCTATATCTTTCCCAAGCCCGGAGACGAGAGAATTTGTCTGGTATGTTGGCTTCCGATACATCTCCCCATCACACAAAGTTTCTGCAAGATAGGAGATGGTACCTCGGGAGATTCTTGCGTTGTGGACAGATGCTTTACGCGGGTCATCCAGAATTACTTGGACCACGTCACTGCAAATTTTTCTGATCTCGGAAAGAGTGAGATAAGATAGAGTTTATGTAGTCTGATGATGACTTGGTCACATCATCAGAACTCTCATGTCTGCACTCCATCCAGCTGGCGGCGTCGTACGGTCCTCGCAGGCATGGTACGGTAAGGAAACCTCGAACCAGCAGAGACGTGAGTCGCTGCGAGGGGCAATCGATCACATCTCCGAGACCCTAACAGCGGATATTCCAATCCACCTGCCACAGCTTAACATTAGTACAATTGCTGCTGGCAGTGGGAGCAGTTTGGTGCTGGCCAGTTAATTACTGTCGAGCCAAAAAAGTGCATGGGCTCCCTCTAGACCAGCATCCTATAGGAAAGGCCGTCCACCTACTGCGATGGATGCCGTCCTGCGTTCAGGGATGCCCCTACCGGATTCATTCCCATTTGTATTTGGACCAAACGACCACACGCCATTTGACCGTGATATCATCTGCGTCAAGTTTCAGGAGCTGACAGACATAATAAACAGAGACACAGGGAAGTCGATGACCTGGCCCGAAGTAACAAGGGGATTCATACACGTTACTACCTATGCCAGTTGTGTATTTATTTGAACTTTGACGGCGGCAAGAGGCCACGGTACGTCGATGCGTCATCTCGCATCGTTCGCAGAGGCTGACGGAGAAGATTCCTGTGCTATTCTATGTCATAAGTTTACCTCGACCTGGCGGCCTACGGTACTGGGATAGCCGACGTTGTCCGATCGGGGACCAGAGAACGTATGCCAAGGATACGGACACCTTCATATATAGGAGAGATCCAAGAAGAGCCGAAGCAATTGGCGCATGTCGCCAAGTCGCACCGTTCCATGGCGGGATTCCAAATGTCGACGTCAGCGATTCTTCGCATGCGATATGACGGCAGCACTCTGCATCAAGCCGATCAAGCTCGCCATCGCACAACGAGTCACTGCCGAAACCAATCTTCGAGGAGGCCGTGTGCGCCGGGAGTGCATTGACGAGCCAGCAGGTGGTCGACGTTGTCTTCAAAGTGTTCAAGGTATGTACGGCGAATAAATGGTGCATGCTAACTTCATGTTCGACGTTGACGGCGGGGTCGGATTCGGGTACTACGAGACCATCGCTGGGGGCAGCGGTGCAGGGGCGGCGTGGGAGGGCACGAGCGGCGTGCGCACGCACACGAATAACACGCGCATCACGGACCCAGAGTCGCTAGAGCGGCGGTATCCAGTGCTGCTCAAGAGTTGCGGTCTGCGCGCGGGGTGCGGTGGCGGCATGGTGCGCGACGTGGCATTCCGCGTGCCCATGTCGGCTTCGATCCTGTCAGAGCGGCTTGCCGCTTTGCACCGTTCGGCATTGCGGGAGGACCCCAAGGGCGACGCGACCAAGACACATGGATCAGGGCAAGAATGCGGTCGGGGTCGAGGTAGAAAACAGAGCGGTGATCGAGAGAAGCAGTTCCGACAACGGCGTGGAGTGAAAGAAATTGATGAGGTCTCCCCGTGTTTTGTTGGATTAGGCGCGAGACCCTATCATCTCCGTCTTCCGTTATACCCAGGTAATGTGTTCAACTGAAGGTGGTCGAGAGCTCCCGACACCAAAGGTTCAGTATACCTAATGTACTGATCGCCTTGCTACATTATCAGGGATCGATTTCCAATAATGTAAGGAGGACTGAAAGTAAATTGGAATTGCACCTTGCAAAGTGGCTCGGAAGGCAGTGAGGGGCAGGCAAATGAGGGGTTCGGAGGAAGGGTTCAACTCAACGATAGCATGGGATCGCAATTTCAAGCTACGTCGCGAGTAGTAGTAAAAACACATAAGAAGCCAGCAATAGTACGCGTGACCCGAGTGTAAGAACACTCATGAGTATGGAAGTGAAATAACAGATAGTGATGGAACTATAGGATGTTTAAATACGTCGTGAGGGCAATTGATATGAATAGTCGTGAGAGGCCAGAGCCTCGTGAAAGTCTTCAGCGTGAGTATGAAGCAAAATGAAGAGGTTCAAATTGTAAAAAATCTTGACATCCGAGTGAGATGAGTCCGATCTGATGTGATGGAACAGGATCTGCTCATGTTCTAGTGTTAGGATCAGATTGAACCTGAGAGTTCTAAGGTGTACGCTTACATGCGGCAGTAAGGTAGCTCCCGTCATGACTGCGGATAAGGCATTTCTTTGTATGACATAATACTGTTGGACATTGAATATCACATTAAATAAGAATACCCGTAGAAGTTAACATGATTTTTTTTTTTTTTAATTCTGTCGAGGTTTGCAATGGCCATAAGACTGACAAGCTGTGACGCTGGCTTTCTACACTGCACTGCCTGACAACTAATGCATTAAGCCTGCTGAAAGCGACTCCACTGTCCTGGACCAGGCGAAGCTCAGCAGCTGAAGGTTTAAACATGGCGTGAACATGAACTATTCTCAATCGCATATTTTTTCACCGCACCGTTGAATCCTCCGTTACGTCAACACACAAGCAATCAAACTCCCTCCTAATACCGTACGGCGCGCTCATTGGTACGGAAGCTGCCATGCTACATGCTTAAAAGCCAAGTGTGCAAAGATCGCGATGAATCAAACAGACCGTTCGCCCGCAATGCAACGAAAGACCTCCACGCAAATGGTACGTGTCTTATGACACTTACACCCGGATATATGCTATACTCGGCTTACCATTCGCCTTGTGACGCATGAATTCCTGGACGTAAATGAAGCAGTGGGCTTTATTCCCTACCGAAGCTCATTTCATATGCCCTTCTGGTGCATGGCGGGCAGGCGCGGACAACATATGATTGTTCTCGCTGCTTTCTATTTTCGAGCAGGTATGGCTCCTCCATCTCTCGGCTTCCTGGTACGCCAAGCAGTGAGAAGACCTGTCATAGAATGATACTACAGCGATGTTTGTAAATAGCGCGCCAATGAATGTGCGAAGACGTCAGAATTTACACAATGGAGGCCAATGACTGCCGCTGACAATTTAATATTCGCGATACAAGGTCCAGCCGCCGAGATTAAGCACCTAAGACGATGATCCAGGGAGCCATGGCGTCGCAGAATGATCATCATGGGCGAAGGAGTGTCAAAGTCAAACCTGCTCAAAATATCCGGTAACATCTTTGTGATTGGTTTCCAATAACTGATTGCTGAGGGGCACGTCTTCGTAGAGAAGACTGTCTAGATAGAAAGTTTCATTGCAGCATATTCGGCCGAGTTTTAGAGGGTTACTCGAAAGAGGTGACGAGCGGATCGTGGGCGTCACCACCAGGAACGCCGCTACGATTTGCTGTTTTTCTCTCCTCCAACGTTGCGAGGCACGCCATTTCAGACGAGCTCATTCTTGACGTGGAATTGGCTCGGATGAGCAAGGCTAGGGAATATGCCGGCCATTCGGTTAGATAGTGCATCCTCGGGTACATCTGCATACGGCTGAGACGGCACAGCGCGTATGGAGGCTGTATTTCGTTCTGGAGCGAGAAGGGCGGGCAAAGTAAAGAATAGGGTGAACAACAGTATGCCTGCTTAACGTTGTACCTACATCATCTTCGTGGGATTCGAATACGTTTCTATTCTATCGTTGTATGTCCTCAACCGCGGTATCACAGCCAGCTCGCCTACCAATGCCCGCCGAGCTCGAAATCAGTACATGGTCTCCGCTTAGTAGTCCGACATGATACTCATACTACGCTCTGCAACTCCCGAATTCTGCCCGAACCCCGTCGCATTATGAGTGTTGGATAATAAGCCGCGACACAAGCCGCAACCTGGACGGCTAGCAATCTCGGCAATCTTTTAGGTAACCTGATCGAAATCGCCATCCCGGGCGGCATTTCTCATTAAATACTGGCCCTGGGATCTGTTCACGGAGCATTGGCTCCAAGGGTCCCTGCGACTTTAACATGCACGATTGGTGACTCATCATTCTCATTCTCATTCTCATATTCATTGATGCGCGATATGAAATCATCATGTCCATGACGGCCATGCTACGAGCGGGGCTGTAGATTACCTGTGCTAGACTTCGAATAAGCCAGCGGAGAAAACCTAGAGGACATTGTAGATATCGAGATGGACAAATTTTTTCATGGCAGCGAGAAACTGCCATGGTTTGACTAAGAGAAAAGCAATCTAGAAAGACACACTTCAAACACTGCTATCACCGTGGTTTGGCTCGATTTGGGTATTCGAGATTGCACGCGTTCGACACGACACGCGCTTGGTCAAACCTCAGTGGGGTAAAACCTTGGAACTCGCCGCACCTATTCTGAATATGGCGCAACGGCTTCGTCGGAGAGATACATGTCATTAAGCATCATCAATTTATATGATGTAACATGACAGTAACAATTTCCAAATCATGACGCTGCGCCCGTTGAACCATGACAGCGACGTTTGGTCACATCTCCGCTGCAGAGTGAAGACGACACAATTTTCCCAGTAGCTGCTTGCATGTAGGCATATGAACACTGAAGTCATGACGACGTACAATGTTCGAGTTACACCGGCAACGACCATAGCCGGCAGTTTGCAGCACTCATCGCAAAAGACGTGGAGCAGATATCTCACCATGCCAGCTTCCCATATATTCGTGATAACCCGTCACGGCTTTCGATGCTGAGAGTGGTTCGATCTCATCATCCTGCGCCTTGTAGTCGAATATCAGCATGGCGGGTCTGAGCATCACTGCACTCTTTGTGCCACTAGGCTTCATTCTCCGAGCTCACGCCATACCATTTGTTTCGACCCCAACCACAACATTTACGTCGGCGGAAACAGCGATACCAAGTGATGTTGCTGTGACCAATGTCACAACGCACGGCTCATACACTGGCCCACCGCCGAGCACCACTGGCCCTCTGTCCACCTCTGTACTATCTCCAACAATCCCGGCCTTGCCCCCTCTCGCATATAAACTTCGATATCCTAACGACGGGAAGCTTCACCAACCTCAGCCTGCGCCGTACACCCCTGGTGGAGGAATAGGCACGAATGGAACTCAGCCTGTTTATCGTGCGATAAGTGACTTCGACTATCAGAGTATTGCACTTGCTCTATATCAGGAATGGATAGAGCTCGATCTATTCCACTGGGGATTGACGAGGTTTTCCGTTGAGGACTTTGAGGCTCAAGGTCTCACTGCCGAGGATCGCTTTTTGTTGGAATTCATGGGTGATCAAGAAGTCGGACATGCAACCCTCCTGTCCAATATACTCGGCCCCCAAGCGCCTCGTCAATGCACATACAACTACCCCGTGAACAATGTGCGAGAATATATTGACTTCAACCAAAAGGTGACGCGTTGGGGCGAGTCGGGTGTCTTTGGATTTCTGGAACATCTCGACTCGCGTGAGAGCGCACAGTTGCTGCTCCAGTCAATTTCGACGGAGGCGCGACAACAGATGATTTTTCGGCAATTTGAAGGCTTGTTTCCGATGCCTGTCTGGTTCGAGATCGGAATTCCTCAGTCGTGGGCTTGGACTTTCCTGGCGCCTCACATATCCTCGTGCCCTTACAATCAAACGCGACTCGTATGGCAGAATTTCCCTGCTTTGCATATCCTCAACCAGCCGAACGCTGCGCGCATCAACGGATCTAACGTGTTCAACGAGACGTTGTGGGACTACCCAAATACAATCAATGCAACAAATCTTTCTGACGAGGAATCGTGTGCCAACTCTACTGTCGTTGGAGAGGGTTGTCGTGCCGCTATCACCCATAACCGTACGAACCCATTGTCGTACGCAGGCCGGCAGGTGTTTTTGTCATGGGATGATCCGGGCAAGCCGGTCGGTCCCAACAACAGCTATGTGACTTCGACAGCGGCCGGTGCGCCTAAGTTTGCGGCATGGGTTTCCCAGTTGAATGTTACATATTCTCCTCTCATGAATATTAGTGGAAACACGGCGTACACCATCCAACCTAACACGTCAACATTTCAGGGAGACCCTGCGATCAATGGCACCATGTTCCTCGCCTTGACGGATCGCAAGCTGCCCGTCACACCATTCAACATCACGCAACTGAATCCAGCTGTTAGAGCCCTCGGAATATACCAGGCTGGTTAATGCATCATATCATGGTTTTGGGCTGATGTGTTCGAAGATGCTGAATGATGGGTTGCAAAAGTTGGTGTACCAAAGCATTAGGGCTTTGTGGGTGTAGCTGGGATGATTGTTCGGCCATGTTCTGGGCTCGCGGCTAACCTCGTGGGACTCATCAACTTTCAATACTTAATCACTAATCAAAGACAACAGTTTGCCAGAAGTTATCCGGCACGCGAATAAACATCTCGAGATGTGGACTTATTTGGTAACTAAATATGGGTTGACATCATCATAAATCATGTGACTTGAACAATCTTGCATGTGGTGATTGCTGTAGTTCGCGGAAAACAATTGGGAGGCCCTTGCGGCGTATGTAAACTGATTGAAACATATAAACCAGCTTCCGTGCGCTGACTTTTCCATTGTGCAAATCGTTAAGGCCTTTCAAACACCTTCCAAGGCCGGTCCCCCTCTATTCACATTAACATTGATTAGCCGAACCTTGCCAGACTGGAAAGGAACCCAAGCGATTTCCTTGAAGAATGATTGCAAAATGGGCGTGGTGTTAGGCGACGCCCTGTGACTCCTCTCAAGCAATGTGGCTCATCACCTGCATCGAGCGCGACCAAAAACGTGGGGTCACCAATGAGTGGGTTTATCTTAAGCAGCTTCGAGTCGGAAAAGTTGATCGTCCCGTATCTGCCGGGCTCACTGCTGCTAAGAGCTTTGCCGCATACATCCTCGCCGCCACCTACGCAATCCCAAGCATACTTCAACTTATTATTTGTAAGTTTCCGAACATTTTTACCGCAAGACGGGGACTTGTACTCAAATATAGCGTCCGCTCCGAGCGACTTGAGATGATCAAAGTTGCGAGGCGATGTGGTGGTAGACCAGATGCTTTGGCAAGCTGAATACCCAACACTCCACTTGCTGTGCTTCCACCATGAACGAGTACAGGAAATGGCTCATCAGCTGGACTATTAGGTAGCGGTAGACCTAGCGACTCCTAAAGGGCCGCCTGCCTAAAGACTGTTAGCCGCTTATTTCTGTTGTCTATGACTTGAGCCTTTCCAGGGTCTTACATATGTAAACATTGACACAGATATTGATGCTGCACGTTCAAAGCTCATGTTTTCGGGGATCTTGAAGTGAGCAGACGCCTTTACTAGGACGAAGGTACCAAATGGAACAGTCTCGTGACCATATAAATAACTAGTAGGCGAGGCTCTGCGAGTAAGCTGCTTGAAAGATGGCATACAGCAGCCTGCCTTGTAAGCACAAGCTTGTTGATGTTCGACTTACGAGCCTTAACAGAATCCAGCGACGCGGTCGCCCCTGTGAAGATCTTTGACTTTGCTACCAATTTCTTCCACGACACCTGCGTAGTCGCAGCCAATTCTGGATCCGACATTTGTCCAGCCGAACTCCACGTGCTTCAAGTCTGTTAGATTTACTGCCAAAGCTCTTGTTTTGAAAAGGATCCTGTCGTCTCGAATCTTTGGCATAGGACATCCTCAATGGCTGCAGCCTTTTCGGAGTCTAGGAAAATGGCTTCGTTGGTTGTCATCTTCGAGAGCGATTGCGCAGGAGGAACAGGTCCATACAAGACGACAAGCGGGAAATTTGGTCAAGATAGTGCGTAGAGAAAACAAGTTACCGCAATATGTACTACCATTTCTCGCGGGTCGTACTGATTCAATGAGCAATCACCCAGGCAAGACTCCACGGAGGCAAAACAAAAGAACTGTAGTACAATGAAGGTCACAGGTTCGGAACATGATCAAATTAAACCACAGGATCTCAAGACAGAAATAATGGTGTTATAGCGGCATAAACATTCTCAAGATATTGCCCATTTTCCGGGGAATACATTTATCAACTCCAGCTGCGCACACACATACATCCGGGCTAAATTGTGGACTACCATGAGTAATCTGAATATTAAACGGATATCTCATGTCTAGTGACTGAGCAACTGAACGGACGTATAGAAAATCGAGGATCTTTCCCACTACTACCTACCGATCAATGAAGCAACTATATGCCTGGCCGTTGCAGTCGCTGTGTCAAGACTCTGTCTTGCAGTCGCTGTTATGTCAAAAGTCAGCACCGTTTCCAAAATCTGCCTAGCAGAAACAACAGAGACAAAAACGCATCACTACTTGAATATAGGCCTCATATATAGCTTTGGCAATAAATCGCTTATAACCACCTGGCGGCGGTGTGCTGTGTTTGAAGCATATTGTGAGACCCTAGGCTCCAGTTCCAGCAAATTCCCAAATATATATCGAGGCTCCCCTTTGAAGAATGTTTGGACCTCGACCGAGACCTTATCTACGCGAGCTTGCATCGGTTTGGTCAAGGATTTAGACTATAGGAATTCACCACTGTGTACAAAATGAACATCGAAGTGTCTCTCTGTTCCCTGTAACCTGCTGGACATTACTACCAATCATCTGCATTTGTAGTGCTAAGCTTTGATGGGATCGACATTGCAGCGCATTCGGCAGAAGGAAATAACACCAGCCCTGTTTGTCCCCAAAAACATCATCCTTACTTTATTATTTCATATGGCGATTGCACTGCCATAATGAGTCATCACTGGAACATCACTTTGGTATTTGCAGCTCTCACTTCGGATTCAGTTCTATGCCGATAGCAACTGGCTGTGTTTCATTATAAAAATTCTTTCGCTGAGTGGCTAACCACGATCGCCATTGACAATAGTATTTACAGGCACATCATACCATACTTTCGTTCGTCGGACATGGCATCAATACTTGATTTAAGATACGACGTGCGTTATCTAGTGACACTGCCCTTGATCGTTTATTGGTCATAATCCATCTACGCTGCGACCTAACGATTTGATGAGAATAAAGCCGTTCCCCGCACGCTCAAGGTTCCAAGTTCAAAGCCAAGTGTCGAACCATCTGACCGCCTGGAAGAAAGCTTGCTCCTTTGCGTACTTCTGTCGAGGGTCAGACACATTGGCACGCACACCAAACCCATGAGCAACACCACTGTATAAAGCAAACTCATATCCTTGGGTAGTGTTGAGAAGGAGGGCCTCGATTTCAGAACGCCGAGTCGGCGACATCAATGTATCGCCATCTGTGACTATTAGAATGCATCACAACGGCTGTCATTCATGACTGTAGATTGATTTGACGTACCAGCAGCCGCTACGCCAACGCCGCCTGTGATTGCGCTGATTTCTTCGTCCAGAAGACCGCTAGGGTGCGCTGCGAAACCCACGTTGATACCCTTGCCCGATGTCCATCTGAAGGCATACCGGCCTCCGAAGCAGTAGCCCGTCGTCCCAATCTTGGTGATATTTTTCACTGTGCGT
Organism: Xylariaceae sp. FL1272; assembly: GCA_022432385.1. Lineage (NCBI taxonomy): Eukaryota > Fungi > Ascomycota > Sordariomycetes > Xylariales > Xylariaceae > Xylariaceae sp. FL1272. Next base: position 891,074 of record JAJJXC010000017.1, read on the forward strand.
AGGTAGTCGACGCCTGTCGCGATCAAGGCATCGGTGTCCTCGGGCGTGGCGGACGCAAGGAATGTTGCTGATTGGGTAGGCGTCATCTCATTGAGATCCAGGGTCGATGGGGTGCCATTGAAAAGATCCGGCGCGACGACGAAATACCCGGCGCGGCCGAAACTATCCGCGAGAAGCCTGTTCTGGGCTAGCTGGATGCCGTAGATATCAGTTAGGTAGAGCACAGCTTTGTCCGAGGGACTACCCGTGACGTAGAGCGTCACTAAGCCTCGAATCAACAAAATGTTCCCATAGGGTGGAATTGAACATGCTTACCGTTATTGTGCACTATTTCCGTTCCCACCGATTCTCCATCGTGGGCAATGATGGACACGTCGGCAACAGGACAGGCCGTTTGACGAGCGGCTGCGCTAAGGGCGAACCCAATGCTGAAAGTGGAAAGAATGCTCAGTGGTAGCATTTCGACGAGTACTACGATTGTTCGAGGGCGTCGTTCCTTACGTGCCTCGAGTTAAAGATGGCTAGAACACCAGGGTATATATGCCTGCTAAATGTTCTTTTGCGTACACGCAATATCTCCACCCCGAGACCTCCGTTGCTATCCACGTAATGTGCTATAAATGAAGGAAACTTATCAGGTCTGTGTACTTTTGCTAAATTATAAGCTGCCTAGATAGGTGGCCAAGTCCACGTCGCCCGCATCACTTATTCCATTAAGTGTTGATTGCCATATTAGGAAGCTGGCGACCGGCATTTGAGTGCTCGGAAACGGCTTGGTTAATTCCCCGGCTTCAAGACAGTAAGTCGCAGTGCGGAGAAACACTCGTAGCTGGATGTAAAAGAACCCCCGGGTTTTTACACGGCACGGTTTTCCTTCGCTGATCCGTCCCATGACTTTCTGATCTGGACGGAAGACAGCAGGCCAAGATTCTCCATCCGTAGTCGATTTAGTAACAGTCAGTCAAGGTCGTTGCTTATATAAGTGTTGGTTCCACCGATGAAGCACGGAAAGAGCAAAGAATATCGTAGTTGAGGCCTTTATTATAGAGCGCAAAGATCAAGCCGAGTGTCATTTTACCTCTGAATTATTTTGCTATACGACGGCACACTGCGCATAACCTTTTTTCCGAACCCTGGACCATTTTGCATATTACGTTGCGACGTGTCCGAGTATGTGGACTAGATATAATGTTTGATTGACGTGAAACTTTTAAGGTACACAGACTATCTGCCTCCGTCTAATTGCTTTTTTCTTTTAGATCACGTTCCTTTGCTGGCCGTGGTATTTTTATAAACATGGCCATTAGTAAGGCATGTCTTTGGGTACCCGATAGGTACCCAAAAATACCCATAGGTATTTTGGCAAAGTCCACTACTTAACGTAAATACTTTTATTACTTATTTAGGTATTTATTTGTAATAGGTTATACTTATAGGTAATAGGTTTTAAATAACGAAATAAATAAAGTAAAAAAATATAAATCAAACGTAATAGTTTTAAAAAAAAAAAAGAATATTTATAACGTAAATAAAAACTATATAACGAAAATTAATACAATTAAAAATCAATAAAATATACGATTACTAAAAAGTAGTTATTTATATTTAATACATTCGGTAAACGTACTAATTATATATTAATTCTTATTTTTTATTAATTTTAATCGTTTAATTAACTATTTTTATTATATGTTTAAAGTTTTAAAAAAACGGGGATTTTTTTTGTTTTTTTAGCTTCGATAATAAACTAATAAACAGATTTTATTTTAATAAAATATTTAATAAACTTTTAATCGCGTTTACGTTAAACTTTATTTTATATTTAATAAGCTTTAATAAGTTATAAAATTTTGTTTTTAATTACGTAATAAGCGGTGTTTATAATATTATCAAAATTAGATTTAAATAAAAAGTCGCTTTTTTTTTAAATCGACGCCAAAATAAAAGCTTATAATACGTAAGATTTTACGAACAAAATATATATTTTTACATTAAAAAGTAATTTATTTAACGTAAATAACGCCAAAATTTAAAGTTATAAAGGTTAAAATAATAATTAGTATAAAATTAATATATTTAACGTACTAAAAAAAAAAAATAGTTAATATAGCTTTTATAGCTTTTTAAAAAGTTAATAAAGCTAATTTTTAAAATTTTATATCCGATTTATATATTTACGTAATTTTTTTAACGATTTATTAAAAAAACGCACCGGAAATATATAAAAAAGTAGCGTTAATTATCTATAAACGTTATATATCGTATATAATAAAGTTTAAACGGTATTAAATTAAAGGTTAATTTTAAAAAAAATAATTTTATTGTTTAATTTTTCCGGAGTTTAAACGGCTTTAGTATTAATAATTAAATTAAATTAGTATGCTTTTTTCGTTATATTATTATTACGACTTTTAGCTTTTTTACGATTTTTTTAAAACGGTAGTTTTAACGATTTTATAGGAAGCTTTTTTAGTACTAAACTTTTAAATAACGGTTAATATACGATTAATATATATAAAAACGAAGTAGTTATATTTTAAATATTCGTTTTATAAGTACTTGTTTTATAACAGTTTTTTAAAAAACAATTAATATACGATTAATATATAGGAAAACGGAGGAGTATTATTGTAAACATTATTATACTGACTAGTAATATACTATTAAAATAGTATAAAGTTTTAAAATAGAAAAAAAACAGCTATATTAAATATTAACGTATTTAAAACGTTATAAAATATATAACCTAAAATTAACCGTATTAAAGCCGTAAAAGTTGTTATTTTTTATTAATATAATATAACAATATAAATATATAGCAAAAAAAACGCTACGTAAAAAGATTTAGCAGTAATAAATAAAGCTTTCTAAATCGGGATTAGCGTATTTATTATTATATAAATTGCTTTTTTTTTAAAAATTAAAATAAATTTTATTAATATATATTTAATTATTATTATAATTATTATTATTATTATTAATATTTTATTATTAGTTAATATTTTTAATTATTTATAAAATATAATAAAATTTTTTAAATTTAATAATAATAATTAATAAAAATAAAATATTATTATAGTTAATATAATAAATAATTAAATTATATATAATTAAAGTTTTTATAAATATTAATTAAAATATTAATAGTAATTAAAATAATAAATATATTTATATAAATTAATATTTTATTTAATTTAATTTAGATTTAATAATAATAACTAATATAATTAAAATATTACTATAGTTAATATAATAAATAACTAAATTATATATAAAGTTTTTGTAAATAATAATTAAAATAATAAATATATTTATATAAATTTATATTTTATTTAATTTAATTTAAGTTTTAAAAAAAAAAAACATTTAATATAAATAAATTTTAATTTTTAATATTTATTAAATAATAAAAATATTATAAATTAATAAATATTTAATGTTTTTATTTTTTATTAAAAAGCAAGAATGATATAATAATAAATATATTATAATATTTAATAGTTTAACTACTTTTTTAATTACCGAAATAAACTAAAGTCCTTAAAAAATAATATTACTTATTTAACGTATATAACGTATAACTTTATATAATTAAATATTTTAACTATATAAACTTTTATAGCCTTTTATAATGCTTTTAGTATTTTGTTTTAAATATAAAATAAAAAAAAATATTTACGTATAATCTTACGTATAACCCGTTAAAAAAACAACTTAAGCGTTAATAATTTTATACTTTTTTAATATCGTTTAATATTACGTAAAGCTAATACTATTACTATTAAAATTTATACTAATTTTATATTAATTATGTTTATTTATTTCTAGGCTATTTTCTGTTTTTTATACGTGTAATTATACGATAACCTATTTTCGTAACTAGTTAAAAATAACTTTTTTTTAGCTGTTTTCGCTATAAACCTTTATTTTGTTTTTTTTTATTACGTTTGCTTTTTTTAAATTTATAATACGTTTACGGATTAAAAACGGGTAGCTAAATAGTATAAATAACTTTATAAACTAAAAAGAAATAAGCTTTAAATTAAACTATATAATATTTTTGCAATTTTTTTCCGATAGCGATAACGCTAATAATTATATTTATTAAAAACGGCTAATATTTTTATAGTTAGCGTAAATTGTTTTAATGTCATAGGCTTAAGTTTTAACGTTATTGCAAGCAATATATTTATATATAATATAAACTAGTTTTATATTAAAAAAAAAATTAAAATTTTAACCTAAAAAAGGTAAAAATAAAAATAATAAAGAATTTTGCTATTTATACGCAAAATAATTAAAATCCTATCTGTTTATATTTTAAAATTAATATAAAATTTTTAATTATATTTTTTATTTATTTTATTAATATTTATTATTATTTTATTATTTTATTTAACTATAAATAAATTTTAATTTAAGTTTAGCTAATAAAACTTATTTAATACAGCCAATAACGAATATAATTATAAAACTAGCTTATATAACGACAAACAAGAAAATAGTCCGGCTTTAATAAATATTACTAGTTAAAACGTAGAAGCTAGTACAATTAGCAATTATTGCACGCAGTTTTTATTAATCGAATTAAAAAGCCCGTTTTAATTATATAAAACTAAAAATAACGGCTTAATAAACAGCGACGACAATAACAAAGATTTATTTAATAAAACGTTTTCGATACCTAATATCAAGCCTTTTAATAATTTATAAAATAGTTTCGAAAAATAAAAACAATTTCGTTGCTATATTTACACCGAAACTTAATATAATATATTCGTAATTTAATATAAAATAACAAAATAGTATAAAAAAAAATTATTAATAATTATCGGGAAAAAAAACATAAAACGATATAGAATATATTTTAATAATATATAAATATATAAGACTTATAGTATTAAAGCGTAAAAATTAGTACTAAAAAAATTAAACTTATTTGCAAACGGTATAAATTTATAATAAAGTATCCGGTATTTTTAAAAAATTAAGGCCAAATATCAATAGTAAACTATTTTACTTTAATAAAATATATTAAAAAAAATCGAGATCTAAACAAAGTCCTAAACGATAAAAAGTTTTAGTACGTATTACTATAGTATATATATTAATTATATATTAATTTTAATTACAGTTAAAATTTAACGCCTTAATTAACCCGGATTTACATTTAGTTTAAATATTTATAAAAAATGCTTAAAGTTTTAATAATATAACTAGTAAAAACTTTCAGCTTTTTATAAAATTAATTACGCCTAATTACTTTTATTTATATTAAAAAGGCTTAAATTAAAATTTATAATATTAACGTTTAAAATAACCGATAAAAAACTTAGTTTACGTTTTACAAACGTTTATATTACTATTATAATAAATATATAAATATTAATAAAAATAAAATATATTTATTAAAAAATTTATATTTATTTTATTAATCGAAGTTAACAATTTTAATATATATTAATTAACGTTTAAAACTACCGTAATAAAAAACAAAAATATAATATTATTTCAATTTATAACGCTTTTAAAAAATATAACCTTTATTCATATATAAAAACATTTACGGCAAATAATAAATTAAGTTTTAATTTAATATAAATCTAAAATAAACTTAAAAAAAAAAGCCGATTTAAATAAAAAACTCGTAGTATATTATATTTATTTTATTTTTTTTACGTTATATAATTAATATTTAAAGCATTTTTTTATACGTTAAAAGTTATAAATGTAGTAAATAACGTAAATATTATTACGTATAAAAAAAAAAAACGTAAGCTATAAACTAACAAACAAACTTTAAAATATAATTTAAAAAAAATAGTAAATATTATTTAAAGCGTACGTTTTTTTAAACTATTTTTTAATATATTAATCTATATTAATTAGTATATAGTTTTATTAACTCGTTATTTATATAAATAAAAATCTAGAACGGTAGCAGTTTTTTCAAAAAATTTAAATAAAGTTTTTAAAATTAAATATATTAAATATAAAAAAGCTTTTATAAATAATTCGTAATATTAAAACTCGTTAAAACTTAACGGTTTATATACTATTATAAATACTATTTTTACGTTTTATAATAAAAGCATTTTTTAATAAGTATAAAATATTATAAAATAATTTTTAAATATATAAAACGATTTAAAATATAATAAAATATATTATATAAATTACTATATTATTTTATAAATTATAAATAATTTTAAAGTATTTAAAAAAAATTATATATACGATATATTAATTAGTTATAAGAATATTATAAAACGGCTTAATAAATTCGATTAACAAATCTGTAATAAAATTAATAAAAACTAACTTATATTTTTAAAATTAATATTAAAAAATTTACGGCGAACGTTTATAAAAATATAAAAAAAGTTTATAAAATATATAAAAAAATATATAAAAAAAACAATAGTATATTTATAATTGCTAATTTTTTATTACTTTTATTAGTATATAATCGCGACTTTTTATATACGAAAAAGTTTTAAAAAATAAGCTAAATATTTTAACCAAAATTTCGTATTAATAATAAACGATTTGTAATAGTTATAAAAAAAAATAAAAACATTTTAAAACAGCTTATAAAGTTTATTAAAAAAATATAATTAATATATTAAAACTTAGTTACCGAGTATATAATATTATAAAATTACTAAAAACGATTTATTTAAGCCTGAAAAAGGTATATATAATCTATTTTCCTAAATATATTAATTCTTATATTAATTACGATTATTATTATAAAGTTTTTAGTTTTATTCCGGTTTTAATTTAAAACCGCGTTTTAGTATTATTATCGATAAATATTTAAATAAACGTAAATAAACTGCTTTTTTTACTAGTTATAATTTAATTAAAATAAATCTTTGGTTTAAATAAATATTATTTAAATTTTAAGCCAAAATAAAACTTATTAAACCCGGTTTCGCCGTTTTTACCTGTAATATTTTATATATATAATCCGTATTTACTTTAATAAAACGTATTTAAAATTAAAGTAAGCAAATATAAACCTTATTACGTATTTGTTTTATATTTATTATATTTTTAGCAATTATAACTATTACGTTTTTTATTTCTTTTAAACAAAATTATAAAAAAGTATTATATAATATAATAATAATTTATATATAAAAAAAAAATATAAAAAAATCGAAATAGCTTTAGAAATTTTTAAGCTTTTTAAACGTAATAAAAAGCCGTTTAACTTTTTATCTAACATTTTAATATATAACTAACGTAATATTAATTTTTAAAAAACTAATAATACCGAAAACGAATTTATAGCTATTTAGTTTATATAATTATTTAATTAAAAAAAAATATCGAATTAAACAGAAATTATAAAAAAAAAAACAACTATCTTAAAAAAATATTTATTAAAAGCTTTGATAATAATATTAAAACAAAATCAGGTTCGGATAATATTAGCGATTAGCAGTAATACGAGTTTTTTTTTATTATTTTAAAAAGGTATTATAAACAAAGAAATATTATAATAAATTAAAATCCTATAAAAAAAAGCGTACAAACGAAATTAAGTCGTTAAGCTTTATAATTTGTTTATTTAAAATAGTATACTAATTTTATATTAATATTATTTTATTATTTGTTTATTTAAATATAGCTATATAAATTTAAATATATATTATTATATTAAAAAATTAGTTAAAAGTTTATTAGTTAAAAAAAATAAGTTTATTAAGTTTTTATACGTATTTGTTTATAATTTTTCTATTTTTTTATTTTTTCTATATAACTTTTTTTTTAAAAGTGCTAATTTTTTTTCTTTAAACTATTAATAATTACTGTTTTTAATATAAAATTACCCGGCTTCCGCTAAATATGCTAACTATTTAATATTAATATTAATAATTATTACGTTTTAGTTCTCGATTTTTATTATTTTAGGCCTTTTATTATAAATTTGCTACTACTGTTTTTGTTTTAGTTTTTATATTAATTTTATACTAATTTACTATTGCTACTAGTTTAGCCGATATTTATTTCGAAGCGTTTAATATAGTAAATAACTTTATTGTTTTTACGTAAGCGGAAAAAAACGGAAGACTTATCGATTAATTTTTATACTTAAAAAATACGCGATCGTATTGCCGCCTTTTGTAAAACGTTAAAAAATAAAAACAAAAAGAAAAAACGATAGCCGTTTAAATCGCGCGAAAAATTAGAACTTAAAAAAAGCAAACTTATTAGTTAATAAAAACAAAATAAATATTTTTATAATAAATATTACGGTTAAAGTAAAAAAAATTATAATAAGCTATTATTTTAATATATTAATTTATATATTAATTATTACGTTAGTCGTTTAAAAAATAAACACTTTAATTAATATATTTTTAATGTTTTGGTTTCTTAGGACGAAAAAAAAATGATTAACGAACGAAATCCTAATTTTGCGGCCGCCGAAGCTTTAAACTTTAAAACAAACATATTTTTAGGTTTATCAACAGATTTTAAAATCGTTAATTTCGTTAAATAGTATACCGCCGAGCTCGTTAACCTTAATACTAGATCTAATTATAATAACTAAGTTAACTTAATTTTTGGTTAACTATAAAAAGTAAGGTTTTAATATTTTATAGCCTTATTTGAATAAAATATTAATATAGTATTTAGATTTTTATAATAATTTCTTTATTTTGTTAAAAAAAAAATATTTAAAGCTTAAAGCGCTAAAACGTTATAATACGTTATATTATTAAATAATTATGGCTATTTATCGAAAAGTTTTTATTTAATAATAATTTAAAAAAAAAAACATTTATATAAAAACGTAATTAAATTAATTTTTAAAGTAAATACTAATTAATATATCGATTATTATATTTATTAATTATATTATTAAGTTAGTAAAATTAATGCTTATTTTTAATAACGAAAAATATAGCTAAATAATATTAAATAGCTTTATTATATTATTAAGTTTTTAAAATATTGTTACTAATATTTATAATCTATTATTAAATTAACGATTATAAAATGTTTTAATAATTTTATAATTAATAATAAAAATATAGAATATATATTCGACCTTTTTTTTAAAAAAATAAAATTCTAACATTTTATTTTTATATAATTTATTATTACTAAATTAGTTTTATTTTAGGGTTAGGGTTAGGGTTAGGGTTAGGGTTAGGGTTAGGGTTAGGGTTAGGGTTAGGGTTAGGGTTAGGGTTAGGGTTAGGGTTAGGGTTAGGGTTAGGGTTAGGGTTAGGGTAGGGTTAGGGTTAGGGTTAGGGTTAGGGTTAGGGTTAGGGTTAGGGTT